>JAUNZM010000870.1:565000-825762 GCA_033459285.1 Clamator glandarius | reverse complement strand
TAGCAAACCCGTGGGTACCTATAGCAGCACAGATACTTCAGTGCAGAAAACTGGGAGCTGCACAGCCTGTGCCCTGTTACCTCAGTGTTGCTCAGGAGCCGGAAGAGGCTGGTGGCGCTTCCCAGGCGGCTGGCTGCCAGCCACCACGCTGCTTGCAGGGCCCCCAGTCGGTGCAGAGGTGCCTGCAGGTCTTTCATCTTCACCTCCTGCAGCACCTTCTGCCACAGCTCCTCGGTGCTGAGATCCTGCCCGCTGGCCTCACAGGACTCCAGAACTGAGAAAAAACCAAACAAAACAACCCCAGCCATGAGACAGCAGGTGGCACTTCCAACAGCACCTCCTGAGAGGGAGAGAAAGCTTCAGGCAAGCATGGCCTCCTTGTAGTGAGGAAGGAATGGGATTCCAGGGCTGGCCTGGCCTCAGCAGCAGAGGAACTAAACTCCCATTGGAATTAACAGCAGCAGGCACAGGACACAACACACGGTTCAGAGCTCCAGCTCCAGCTCTGTTGAGTCCTCTCGAGGTCACTTGCCCCTGGGCAAGCATGTGCTGACACTGCAGATCAATCTCCAACCTGCAGCCTAGCACAGTGACTTTCCTTTGAAGCCACCACACTGCAACTAAAGACAAGACTCATTTTCTACTGTCACTAAAACTTTGCTAGAAACTTCATATTTTATATCCTGAAAACCCTCATTTCCCTCAAAACCTACGGTCCATACCTGCAGGCAGCAGCAGGCAGATAGCGTGGCAGCAGCAGGCAGATAGCCTGGCAGCTGCAGTGTTCCTGGCCACAAGCCATCCCATTCCCGCCCTTCTCAGCAGTGACAGACTTCCCTGCTCACAGCCTTCCCACCTCCAGCCAGTCACTGCTCATCTCCAAACCATGGAGAACTTGCCCCATATGCTACAGAGCTCCTTTTCAGAGAATGATCCCCTTACCCCTGAGGAGGCCCTGGCGTATTCCTTCTGCTTCTCCTTTGATAGCAGAGTCAGAAGATCCCAGAGTGAAAAGCTGGGAGTTGTAGAGGACAGTGAGCTCCAGAGGCAGGGTGGGGAGGGCAGCTGGCAGCCCTGTGATGACAACCAAACCAAAAAAATATTAAACAGGTCAGGAAAAATGCTACAAACCATCCACACTAATGTGTCACCACTCAGCTTTGTGACAAATAAAGTGTCCTGGCAAGTATTGGTTTAGTTGTGGTCAGATTTAACAGCCTGAGAACTGTGCTGCCTAGAGAGACAGCCAGGTGTCAGCTTTACAGGTACCAACACCTCTGCAGATTTCCATTCCTCAGCTATCCAGGTGCTGCAGTTCTCCAGGACTGAGACCTTCCAGCTCTCCCAAAAGCACATCGATAGCCTACCCACTTCCAACACGCATCAGGGGAGACCTTATACCTGTTTATGACTTCCTATGAAAAGAGGTTGTGGCGAGGGGGGTGTTGGTCTCTTCTCCCAAGTAACGAGTGATAGGAGGAGAGGGAATGGCTTCAAGGTGCAAAAGGAGAGGTTCAAATTAGACATTGGGAAAAAATTATTCACCAAAAGTGTTATCCATTACTGTAGCAGCTGCCCAAGGAGGTGGTGGAGTCACCATCCCTGGAGTTATTTAAAAGACAGGTATATTAACTGCTTAGGGGTATGGTTGGGCTTGATGATCTCATAGGTCTTTTCCAACCTAGAGATTACGATTCCATGATTCTATAGCCTCCCATCCTTTTTGGCTCCTGAAGCACTGGATAGATGCTGGTCTTCTGCAGCCTTCCTTGTTTTAACCCTTAAATATCACAAAATGGGGACTTCACTGTTCACCAGTTTCTATGATTAGATTAGGCATTAGTATGGACACTGCACTCTACATAGCAACTCATATTTCCTGGACATTAGGAAAAAAATTTTCACAGAAAAGGTCAGTAGGCACTGGCACAGGCTGCCCAGGGAGGTGGTTGAGTCACCTTCCCTGGAGGTGCTTAAGGGACAGGTGGACGAGGTGCTAAGGGGCATGGTTTAGTGTTTGATAAGAATGGTTGGACTCGATGATCCAGTAGGTCTTTTTCAACCTCATGATTCTATGATTCTATGTTCCTATAGCTGCAGTCTCATTACAGAATGGGGGATGAAGTAATTGGGAGCTGGCCTGCAGAGAAGAACTTGGAGTGCTGGTTGATGAGAAGCTCAACATGAGCCACCAATGAACGCTCGCAGCCCAGAAGACCAACTGTGTCCTGGGCTTCATCAAAAGAAGCGTGGCCAGCAGGGCAAGAGAGGTGATTCTGCCCTTCTACTTTGCCCTTGTGAGACCCCACCTGGAATATTGTGTCTAGCTTTGGAGTCTCCAAGATAAGTAGGATACAGGAACTTTTGGAACAGGTCCAGAGGAGACCACAAAGATGATCCGAGGTTTGGAGCAGCTCTGCTCTGAGGATAGGCTGAGAGAGCTGCAGATGCTCAGCCTGGAGAAGAGAAGGCTCTGGGGGGAACTTAAGAGCAGCTTCCAGCCCGAAGGAGCTACAGTAAAGCTTTATACAAGCACATGGAGTGATGGGATCATAGAATCATAGAACCACCAGGTTGGAACAGACCCACAGGATCATTGAGTCCAACCATTCCTATCAATCACTAAACCATGTCCCTCAGCACCTCAACTATTCATCTTTTAAACACCTCCAGGGACGGTGACTCAACTACCTCCCTGGGCAGCCTGTTCCAGTGCCTAACAACCCTTTCTGTGAGAAAAGTTTTTCCTAACGTCCAGCCTGAACTTCCCTTGGCACAGCTTGAGGCCATTCCCCCTTGTCCTGTCCCCTGTCACTTGGGAGAAGAGGCCAGCACCCTCCTCTCTACAACGTCCCTTCAGGTAGTTATAGAGGGCAATGAGGTCTCCCCTCAGCCTCCTCTTCTCCAGGCTAAACACCCCCAGCTCTCTCAGCCGCTCCTCATAAGGCCTGTTCTCCAGCCCCTTCACCAGCTTTGTTGCTCTTCTCTGGACTCGCTCCAGAGCCTCAACATCCTTCTTGTGGTGAGGGGCCCAGAACTGAACACAGGATTCGAGGTGCGGTCTCCCCAGTGCCGAGTACAGAGGGAGAAGAACCTCCCTGGGCCTGCTGGTCACGCCATTCCTGATACAAGCCAAGATGCCATTGGCCTCCTTGGCCACCTGGGCACACTGCTGGCTCATGTTCAGTTGGACGAGGGGAAATGGCTTTAAATCAGGGCCAGGCCAGGGTTGGGGGCGGGGGGTGTGGAAGGGCCGGGGGGTCGCGGGGGGAGCCGCCACTCACCGCGCATCCCCCGCAGCAGCTCCGCGAAGCCGCCGCGCTGCTCCCGCGCCTCCCGCGCCGAACGCCGCGCCGCCTGCAAAGGACACGCTCACTCTCCGCCTCGCGGGGACGGCGAGGAAGGAGAAGGAGGAGGAGAGGGGAGAGGAGAGGGAACGCACCCGCCACCGCCCGGCCAGGGCCCGGTTCTCGGCCGCCCAGGCGCGCAGCCGGCTCGGCTCCTGCATCGCGCCGCCATCAGCCGCCATTGGCCGGCGCCAGGCGCGGTGCTGCCAGCTGATTGGCCGGCGGCACCGAACTCCGCTTGGATACCGCCCGCTGATTGGTGAACGTCACGGCCCTTGGCTCGGATACCGCTCGCTGATTGGTCCTCAGCACGGAACTCGGCTCGGATACCGCCCGCGGATTGGTCGCTCCTAGCTGATTGGCTGCTGCTCGCAGCTCCCCCCCGGCTGCACACAAAGCATCTCGAGAGGGAGGCGGCCTCTGCTCCTCTCTCGAGTCCCGCTCCTGAGTACTGTGTGCGGCTCTGGAATCCTCAACATAAGGAGGAGATGGAGCTGTTGGAGCGGGTCCAGAGGAGGCTACAGAGGTGCTCAGAGGGCTGGAGCACCTTCCATAGGAGGACACGCAGAGAGAGCTGGGGCTGTTCAGCCAGGAGAAGAGAAGGCTCCAAGGAGACCTTAGAGCATCCTTCCAGTAGCTGAAGGGTTCCAGGAAAGCTGGGGAGGGGCTCTTCACAAACACATGGAGTGATGGGATGAGGAGGGATTTATATTAGACATAAGTAAGAAATTCTTCCTGATAAGGCACAGATTGCCCAGGGAAGCTGTGGATGCCCCATCCCTGGAGACAGAATCATAGAATCACCAGGTTGGAGAAGACCCACCGGATCATTGAGTGTGACCATTCCTATCAATCACTACACCATGCCCCTCAGTGCCTCATCCACCCGTCCTTTAAACACCTCCGGGGAAGGTGACTCAACCACCTCCCTGGGCAGCCTGTTCCAGTGTCAAATGACCCTTTTCATAAAAAAAAAAAAATTTCCTAATGTTCAGCTTAAAATTCCCCTAGCGGAGCTTGAGGCCATTCCCTCTCGTCCTGTCCCGTCACTTGGGAGAAGAGGCCAGCTCCCTCCTCTCCACAAAAAAGATGTTCAAGGCGAGGCTGGAAGGGGCTTTGAGCAGCCTGGTCTGGTGGGAGGTGTCCCTGCCCAGGAATTGGGGTCAAACTGGATGGGCTTTAAGGTCCCTTCCAACCCAAACCATTCCACGATTCTAGGATTGGCTGGAGACCAAACAACAACTCACAGGATGCACAGTCAGAGCCTCGCACCATCCCGACAACAGCTGTGTGTTGCATGAAGCCACCTGCCCCTGCTGTCGAGCCGGGACCTCGTGGTCCTGTGGGCCCCACTTGCCCCAGCAGCGCCAAGGAGGCGGTGCCCACCCCCTGCCTAAGATATCGCTGCTTTTTGTGCAGGCATCTGCTCTGCAGCCACCCTGGGACACCAACTCTCTCCTCACACTGATTAATTAATGAGCCATTTAATAACAGAACCATCCTGGTGGTAGCCCAGCGTTAGCCCAGCGCTGCAAGTGTGGGCACAGGGAGCTGGACCAGGTCCCCAGCCCCAAGCAGTCCAGAGGTGAAGCTGTTTTGGGTGATGGGAGTGCTGCCAACTTGCCTGGTTTGGGTCTTTTTTAAGGAAAAATGAAGGCTCTACTTCCTAGCAGAGACTCAAGGATTACTTCCACCTTCCCAGTGTCTTTGCTGCAAGGGAACAAAACCGTTAATGGCCAAGAACGTAGAGAAAACCAGGAAAGCACAGCACCAGGTGGCATGCAGAGCTCCCAAATGCTTTGCAGAACTCAGTCCATCCCCTTGTTTTATCCCAAATAGGGTACTGAGGCACAGAGAGGTGAATCACAAAAAAATTAAGCAACTGTCTTGCTTCAATCCACGTGGCAAATTGAGCCAGAGCTCGGGAGAGTGCATGCTGGCACCACTGCTTCCCGAGGGGAAGAGGAGACACACACACAGCCAGTGTGACTGTGTCGTGGTGTAAATAAGCAGCCTGAAGTGTTGAGGGAAGAACAGACAGAGACACGATGGATACACAGGTGTGGGAATGGAAATACATGGAGTCATGGCTTCCCTGCAGGAGTGCCATCCCTTAGGATCATGATGGAGGCAGCACCAGTCCCACAGATGAGGGCAGGAAGATGCTTCCTACCACCACTACCTTCCGCAGTGGTGCTGGCTTTTGGTCACTGTTTTCCAGGCAGCACAAGTGAGACACAATTCCTCTGCGAATCCGTGGTCTGCGCCACGGCGGTTTCCCAGTGGAGTGCTCCCCTGCCTGGAGGGACAGGGCACTGAGCAGGAGTTGCTGCTGTGGAGCACACACATGCTTCTGAAAACACAATGAAGCACAGGATGAAACCACTATGAGGAGAACACCGAGGCTGACAGGTCCCCCCATCAGGCTTGGCCGAGGGGCACAGGGCACAGAGACAAACTGCTTGGAATAACTGCTCCAGGAAACTCAGCAGGCTTCAGTGATGACCTCGACAGTGGAATGTAGGACAAGGCCTGCTCCCCAGCACACCAGGCTTCTTCAAGAACCTTGATATGGAACAGCAGGCACCTTCCTCCAGACATTCACTGGAGTTTTAGGTCAGCAAACACAGTGCTAGTACCTGCAGCGTATCCTGCTTCCAAGGTCACCAAGCCTTGGACAAACATTAACTCTGTTATCCCCAGCACACTCGGGAGTACAGCAGCCAAATGATCTTGAAGGAAGCTTGGGAAGATCGGCAAAGATTGAAAAAGTCAATGACAGAAAGGAAGAGCCTCTCCAGCTCTTTGAAAACTCATCTTCTTCAATCTGAATTCTTTGGTGTAGTAGCCAGTCTGCCTTGGCTGAGCAGCCAGCACTCCTTGGCCTCTCTGCAGCAATAAAAATGTACTTGCAGCTTTGTTACTGCAAGTTCTGTTAAGTGTCCCGTTAGGTAAGTGTGCGTATTTTCATGGTGTCGCAGCTCTGCTGTCCCCTCTGCGCCGTCCTGGCATCCCGGGGGCTGAGCCTCCACCCGCCACAGGAAGGCAGAGGGGTGACCGGAGGAATGAGGACAGGGACACCCACGTGTGGTCTGAGTTCTCTGACCACGAAGAGCAGGCAGGGAAAGGTTCAGCAGCATGATGGCAGGCACTGAAAGGAACCAGCCCCACAGGTGGGAGAGAAAAAAGCCACGGGGCCTTGGTGGCAGCTGCAGGGATGTCAGAGGCGGGGGTACTACAGCACTAGGAGCCACAAGGGTTTCTGCCAGCACAACTATAACCAGGCGACAAGCTCTCAACCAGGTTACAAGATTACAATAAAACCTATCTGTGCTCCAGTCCTGAGATTTAGCAACATGTTACCTAGACTAACCTCACCTTAAATAAACATTCACTGGGTGGCTGCAGCCTCCATCTCCTTCCTCCTCTTCACACCAATGTGCCCTCACCCATTAGCACAATCCCCCCAGCAGAGATCCATACAGCCACCAAGAAGTCCCAGTGCACAGCAAATGACCTGTTTTCAGCTGTGGGACCACTAAAGCCCATCTAACTGTATGTTGATGCATTCCTGCCCCCTCCAGCTTGCCCTGCTGCATGCTGCCACCTCCCACCTTGCACCAGCACCAGTGTGCATGAGCCCAGGTAGTCAGGCAGCCCAGAGAGTCGCACTGGCCTCAACCCAGTCCCTGGTTGTGTGGGACAAAATTAAGGAGGACAGGCTCATAGGGAAGGGAAGATGCAAGGCTAAGCATAGACAGCAGGTCAGCAGGCTCAGCAATGGAAATCCAAAACTACAAGCAGTTTAAGCCTCCCTGGAATTGCACCCCAACACCCAAGCAAACATCTTCCAAGGGTAAAACACAAAACTAAACCTGCCCTCAAAAACCGTTTTCTACAGTCGCTGGGCACTTGGGCATAATAGCAAGGACTGAAATGATGACAGAGGTGATGAGACACTTCCTCCAGGGCTCGACAGCACAGAGAAGGAGAGTAAGAGTCTTGGAGTTACGCTGGTAGCCGGCAGTGAGGAACTCAAACAGGGGCAGTCATGGTGCATGAGATAGAATGGGATCAGAACAAAAATCAACATGGGAATCCCAGGCAAGCAGTCCTCAGCTCCCTCTCTCCAGAAGGAAAAGAAATTAAAGGTTTCATAGCACCAAGTAATGCCACATAGTGGTTCGGGGCAGTGAGGAATTCCAGCTCCCATCAAAACTGCAGGGGGAATCTAGCTGGGATGTATCCAGGCACCATGGTTGCTGTTCTCTATCTCTGCCCATGAAGAAATAAATATAATATCTCACTGCTGCGAGCAGTCAAGGGCAGGTCTGGGGTAGCAACCTTGCAGCACAAAGCCCCAAGCAGAACACAAAGGTTAAGACCAAAACAAGCATCAAGTATGGGATCACAAATGCCTTCAGCTCAGTGCCTGGGGACCCTTCAAAGTGACATAACTTCACCACAAACAGACATCAGTGGGTTAAGCCACCTCCCACATTTGTTGCCCACTCAGGGCTTTCAAGCAGCTGTTTCCAGACACTGGAGCTCACACCAAGGCTGCCCTTGCAGCTGCAACAGCCACTCCAGACTCCCCTTTCCTCCTGACCAGATCCAGTACGGGAATGAGCCAATGCTCTGTCACTAAATTCTGCTGCAACTCAACCATTTACTCTTAGGAAGAAATCAGGAGCCCTGGCAGCTACAGCCCAGCCCAAGAGGACACAGACAGGCCAAGACAGCGAGTGGAATGTTTCTTGGTCACAGACACAGTTCTCCCTACTACCATCGCTCAAAAAAAGCTAAGCCTGCTTCAGGTTGTCCAAGGCAGCCCACAGCACTCCCTGCTCCCCTTCCACGGCTGATGAAGACCAGGAAAATGGGATTGAGTGTAGAGCAGGAGAGGCCTCGCTACAGGGCAACCAACTGACTTCAAAGAGGAGCAGCTGCCACCAAGACCCCAGGAACGACCTGTATGTGTAACCATGTGTGCTTTGATTCCAGAATGACAACCGGGTACGTGAAGAAAAGTGGTGGCTGCAGAACCTTCCCTCTCCTCTTCTCTTCCTCTCCAAGCCCCTTCCCATCAGTCAATGTCTCTGCATAGGCAAGGTGACACCTTGCTGGCTGCCGAATTCAACGAGCCACACAGTGGAGACAGTTGTCAGGAAAGTAGCAGCAAGACCCCTGGGTGGTGTTTCTCCAGAGGAGTGATTCAGGACTCTTCCTTCTTGAGATCTGGCAGCAGAGTCCTACTGCCATCAAACATCCCACAAGAGCTCTGACCTCCACCGCTGAGAACCACCACCGCAATGAGCGGGGAACAATTGGCTCCGGCCCCTTTGTGCAGCGCTGAGGCAGGGAGCTGGAGATAACCCCTGACTGCTGACGGCAGGCACTCGTTGTTGGTGGCTCGTGTATCCCTCCCAGCCCCAGGGAAGCAGGGAGACAACCACAGCCTCAGCCGACAAGCAGGTCGGGTTCCCCACATCTCCGATGCTACCTGAGCTGGAGCTGGCTGAACCAGGTGCTGACAGCACAGTCCACACGCATCACCAGGGAGATCCCCAGCAGGAGGCAGACACTGCTCACCACGAAGCCCAGCGACTCAAAGAGGAATCTGCAGGCGCAACAGAAGCAGTAAGGACACCACAGCCAGCACACCTGCAAGGATAGGCTGCTGTCCTCGCAGACTGATTTTCCTGGCAGTGGGAGGCTGGTAGCAGCCCCAATCCTAAAATCCAAATTATATTCACTCCCCAACAGTTGCTGCCTGCAACCTGGAAGCCAAGCACATCTCTGTTTTAGAAGCTGTTTAGGACAACACCCAGGTGGAAATACAAATCCCTCTGAAGTGACAGGGCCTGATGGACAGGCCTGAAATGACATGGATGACCCACGGGTGATTCGTATTGCACTGCTGGGTGCATTGCTCCATCTGTAACTTTTCACATCACTATCATCAAGAGTTGTGCTGTGCTATTGCTAATACATGAGAGTGTGAGAAAGTAGTGTTTCATTATCAGTAGAATTGTGTTGTGTGTGAGAAAGAGGAGCTGGACAGGAATGTTGTGTTTCTTAGCTTAAAGAATATCTGTCTGCCTCTTCCTCTTCCCTCCTGGGACCTTTGTCACATTCTAGGAGGAGGCAGCGGGCAGTAAAAAGCTGGGGCCAGACTCTGCTTTTTGGGTGATGTCATTTGTTTGTTCAATGGTGTAAAGGCCAAGCACCTCGCAGCAAGGGTGGGGAGACCTCAGTCATGGGTAGATGGACTGTGTGATTTCTCAACTGCCTCTCCAAATCCATGCTGCAAAAAAAGGAAAGGCTGTCCCCGGCAACTGCAGATCTGGATGGTGTTGAAGCAATTGGTGATACATTTCTCTTAATCACTATACTTATTCTCTTAGAATAGTGATTGCCTTTACAAGCGGTTATTATTAACTTCTGATCAACCACTACTTATAATTTGTCTCCTTTTCTCATTGTAATAACTTCAGTAAAAACTTGTTTTCCCAGACTTTAGGCCTTCATGATTTTTTTTCCTACGGGCTCCTCAGTATTACAGAGTCTGGGACTCTTATGATGGTATATGTTTCTAAGAGTTCTGTGACTTCAGAGAGTATTTGAGAGCCTGTTTTTTTTAATGATGATTTTGCCAAAAGCCCCCTTGTGGCAAAATACCCTCTTACTGACCACCCCATACTCCTAGCCCAAAGGTCTGCTTGTTTATCATTTCTGGTCTTGTATCCCTGCCTTTGGATTTCCACCCTGAATATTCTTAGCTTCCAGGCAGGCTCCACATGCCCTTGGAAATCAAGATTAGAGGAAATTTTTAGGCTCTAGCTCAAACCAGTCTTTAGAAACTGAAGCAGGAATTAGTTAAGGACAGTCTTAAAGCCTCCAGTAGGCAAGAAGTCAGAAAATATATCACAGTCTCTTCCAACATCATCATCTATGAACTCCAGTCAAGACGTCAGGAATATGAGCCCTAACCCAGCATTACAGCAACTCCTAGGACTTACTTTGGGGCAAAGACTTTCCAGACCATGAGGTGCCTCCTGAGGATCATAGCTGCACAAACACAGGCCAGAAGCTGTGGGGGAGATCAGGAAAAACAAGTTACAAGTGGCTCTGGAGATATATGATACTAAGTTTCCATCTGAAGGTGGTACTAAACTGCACACACCCAAGAGGCTGGTACAGTGCACATCAGAAATAAGCATTCCAAATAAGAGTCCCTTCCATTATGTCCTTGTGTCAGCAAATGCTAACAGCCTGGGGCACAGGCAGGCCCTCCAGGAAAAGGGCCAGGCTGGGGCAGCACGAGGTAGAGCTCATGCCGCGGCTATCCTGACCTGGCATTTCATGGAGAGGGCACTCCCACTTCCCTGCTGCAGAAGCTTCCCATTCCCTTGCACAGTCTCTGGTCCGACCACACAGGAAAATGATTTAAAGCCTAAACTCCAGAAAGCTATTCACTTTTTTTTCACAGGGTTACTTTCCTGGTGTTTAGCTCCCCTTCTCAGCACAGCACAGGAGATGAAAACCAGAGCTGACATAGTAAGGACAGGCATGGTTGAGAAGAGGGCGAGCAGGATTACAACCCTGCAGCTTCCTGACAGATGCCACTCTAGGCGGAGGAATATGAAATGCAGCCTAATATACGTTGTGTCTTCCATACTGGAGATTTTCCCAAAGCACAGAGCAAATGGCATGGCTCATACAATGGTTTTGGTTGGAAGAAACCTTAAAGATCACCTCGTTCAAAAACCTCAGCCATGGGAAGGGACACCTCCCACCAGACCAGGCTGCCCAAGGCCCCAGCCAATCTGGCCGTGAACACCTCCAGGGATGGGGCAGCCACAGCTTCCCTGGGCAACCTGTGCCAGTGCCTCAGCACCATCATTGTGAAGAGGACCTGTGCAGCTGCTCTTCCACCTGCAACCAGACATCGCACCCCTGTGCCCCGTGGTCTGCCTCCTTTCTCTCGTTAAGGTGCTCCATGGTTCTCAGAGCAATCCTCTTGGACTTCCTTTTCCCCAGTCACCTTGCCTCTGTCCGCACCTGTGTCCCAAGAACAAAGAGGTACTTCAGCCCCAGCTGCAGCAGAGCACTGGAGAACTTCTCTGGGGATTCCCGCAGCCTCATCTCCATCATGTGTTCCTCCACGTCCTGCAGCTCCTCCCGGGGCTCCTTCTTGGGCTTCTTCCTCTGCGAGCTGGGCATCTCACACAGAAAGGGCCAAAGCAGGAGCAGAGGGCAGCCAACTACCTCAAGGACAAAGGCACATGAAATTACTGGAGCCTAGGAGGTGAGGAGCAGTCTAGGCTCTGCAATCATGCCCTGGACATGCAGGAAGCATAAACCCCAGCTCCAGTTTGCCTGTCAGGAATAACAGTATGGGGGCTGCCGGCCATGGACAGCTCTGCGGTCCCAGAAGGGGACAGCAAGGATGCTGCTGTTCAACTGGTGCCGGAGCCTTCACTGCCTCATGCTCACCCTGCAGGCCTCCAGAGAAGGCAAAGCAGTGAGCTGTGCCCACACAGGCTTGACAGCCCAGGAAGAATTTGATTTACCTGCAAAAAGGATATGGGATGCAAAGGTGTTGGCGCCCACCAGGACAGCAGGCAGGAGATTCGTGCTGTGGTCAAAGTTAAAGCCCACAAAGGCCGCATTCCAGTGGATGGCTGGGAAGATGGGCTGGTGGCCTGTGGAATAGAAGAACTGGGAAGCAGCAAGGAGCCAGGAGATGACTGCATACCAGGGCACTGAAAAAGGCTCTAAGAGATAGAAAAAATAAAAGAGGGAAACAGAGATCAGCATCGAGGAACAAGACAGATCCACAATCAAAAACGTCTATTGACTTCTCCTCTGTTCTCTTTCCACTCTCTCTCTTTTGAGACAGAAACCAGCCCAGCTCCCACCACAGACACAGCGAGGGGTCAGGTGTTCCCTCTCCCACAATCTCTGCTACTGGACTCTGCCGGCAGCAGTTGGGTTTGGTGGCTGCTTGCACCCTGGGAAGAAGGCAAGTGTGTAAAGCCTCTTTCACTGACACAAGGGACTCATCCTCCTCCTCCTCCTATGCTGCAAACCTCTCCCTTCTGTTAAAAGATTTAAGCAGCTCTAAAAAAGCTGGGAGGATCCTCTGAGGATCAGTGCACCACCACCTCCCAAGAGCTGGACCCTGCTGCTCCCACGGGAAATAAGACAAGGTCACTGCAGACAAGGTCCAGGCCACACTTCCAGAAGATGTTCTGCTGAGCCCTGACTCACCGGCATCTCCAGCAAGGCCTCTGGCACACGTGTGGATGTGCAGCAGTACGAAGGCCTCCAGGAAGAGGAGCAGGAAGGCGAGACTCAGCCGCTCGCTGTGCAGAAGCATCAAGAGGAAGCCCAGCAGGGTGAGTGCTATGACCAGGGCTGCAGAGTACACGCTGCCCAGCCCGTATGCTGCGACAGTGGCTCTGCAGCTGCCTCGCTCCAGGCGACTCTTCTGAGATGCCTGCATTCTCTTGTAGATCTGAGGGATGACGTGGAGCAAGTCCACTTCAGAGGTGGGAGCACCCAGGTACGGAGTGACGATGGACTCCGTTGACTCCCACGTGTTTTTTGCTAACACTGTCATGGGATTGCACAGCAGGAGCAGCAGCCCCACAGACGACAGCCCATAGACAGCCCACGGAAAGGCAACAACTGCTACCTGCAGCAGCTCCTGTAGTCTGCCAAGACAGTCATCAGCGCTGGAGGCAACAGCCCAGTAGCAGGCGATGCAGAGGACAACCAGTGGGAAACCCCAGCGCACAAAGAGCACGAGGGGGTCCGAGCTGTTCAGGTTGCCGTAGTGTCGCAGCCAGCTCCGCACCGCGTAGACCAGCCCAGTGAGCAAGGCCACGCACAGGAGGTAGAAGAGGTTCTTGGCTTGTGTGTTTCTCAGGCTGGCAAGTGGGGAGAGGAAAAGAGAGGGCCGGCACTGAGGGATTTCTTCACGGCACTGGTGGAAGAAACCAGAGAGGCGGACACAGACCAGGAGCACGGCCACGAAGCATAGCAGGTACCAGACCTCTTTCCGGTAAGAAGAAAAGCCAACAGGCTGCTGCTTGGGGCCTTCTGACACAGTCAGGTGACCATCCCAGTGGAGCTTCCCTACTAGCAACATCACCAGCGAGGCCAGCAGGAACGGGGCCACCCGGGCCTCAGCCACCACAAAGCTATCGGAGAACATAGCTCCACAGCGGAAGAGGAGAATGCTCATGGGGAAGGCCAGCCCCAGCCATGCTCGTATCCTCTGCCTCAGGCCAACGCTGGCCAAAAGTGGCTGACTGCCTGCCAAACGGGCTTGCTTGGGATGCCGTCCCCACCAGTGCCAGAAAAAAACCAGCTGAGAAGCTGCAGCTGCCCATGATGACACCAGGAGAAGATCCGGCCCCTCTTGGGTAAAGGCACGGGCCAATACAAGTAGAACAGCCACCACCAAGCCCCAAAGCAGTGGGTACAGGAGGCAGACGCGATAGAAGGAGTCTGATTCCACGTAACAGAGCAAGCAGGAAGTGGCGATGAGGGTGCAGCCTCCCATCATACGCAGAGGACGGAAGCGGGCCCAGGACTGGGTGCACACAGCCCGTGCCTCCCGCAGGTAGAGCTGGAAGCGACTGATGAGGCTTCCCAACTGGGACTCTGTTTCTGGAGGCATCAGAGTTGTCCCCTGCACCTGGGCCAAGAACAGAGCGTGCTCCTCCACGGCGCTGGAAAAGAGCTCCTGCAGGCGCTGGAGCTGCTCTGCTGGCAGGTCCTGAGCCACCAGCGAGTAGGAGTGCAGGAAGCGGTCCACCTGCGGGAAAGGGGACACAGGGTCAGACAGCAGCACTAGGACCACTGGGACTGGGATTCACTGCCATCTTCCTTGCTCAGTCCCTTTGGAATGGAAATAGCCCCAGTCTGCCAACCCCTGCCAGGACAGACCTGTCCCCACCCAGGACTTGTCACCCAAATTCATCATGCAGCTGGGAGGAAACACAATCCTTTTGCCAAAGTGACATCCCTCTCAGGTGACACCTCCACCCCGACAGCCACACAGAGTCCTCTCAGTTCTCCATCTCTGCGCCTCAGGGAGCACAGGCGAAGAGGAGCAGGGCAAAGAGGTGCGGGGCTCATTAAACAAGGCTCATTAAACAAGGCTCATTAAACAAGGCAGTTTGAGCGGCAGTTCGAGCGGGCAGGGCGAGCAGGGAGGGGCTGGAGCACGGTCGGAAGGGATTGAGGAAGATGGTGGATACCCGACAAAAGACTAAGGCCGCACCAAGCGTGGTGGAGGCTGCCACCCAGACGGAGCCCCGGTGGGCACATGCAGCTACCCAGACCCTGGGCTGCAGGCAGTGCCCCCCTCCTGTAGTGGCTCATGCCTCTGGCACTGGCTCCTCCTGTGGAAGCTGTTCTCGGGTAGGGGAACTGCTTCATATGGTGGAAGAGCTGAGGAAAGAAGTGGAAAGGCTGAGGGCCATCAGGGAATGTGAGAAGGAGATAGACGAGTGGAGCAGGAACCTCTCACAGGCTGCCGGAGCCAGTGAAACTGAGCACCACCCACCGGTAAGCTGCAAGGCCAGGAGAGACAGAGAGAGGGAATGGCAGCAGGTTCCTGTCCGGAGAAGGAAACCTGCTCCCCCCACCCAGGCAATTAACCCCCAGATTTCTCTGGGTAACAAATATGAGGTGCTGAGGGTGCATCCTAGCCCTAAAGATGAAGAGGGCTACACCCACAGCCTAGAAGTGTTTCCGAAACCCCATCATCCTCCCACAGCCTTAAAAACATCCTCGGTTAAAAAGAAGAGGAGGGTGATTGTCTTGGGGGATTCCCTTCTCAAAGGAATGGAGGGTCCCATCTGTAGGCCGGACCCGCTCCATAGGGAGGTCTGCTGCTTGCCGGGAGCATCAGTGAGGGACGTTACTAAAAAGCTCCCTTCCCTGGTCAAAGACACCAACTACTATCCGCTTTTAGTTTTTCAAATTGGTAATGAGAAAATAGAACATAGAAGGCCTAAAGCCATCAAAAGGGACTTCAAGGCACTTGGGAGAATGATCGAGGGCTCTGGGGCACAGGTAATATTCAACTCCATCCCAATACTAAGGAACCAGGAGCAGGAACTGAGGCCTAAGAAACGGGTTAATGAATGGCTTAGGGACTGGTGTGAGAAGAGGGGCTTTGGGTTCTTTAATCATGGGGAGGCCCACGCACCCCCAGGCTTTCTTACCAGGGATGGGACACGCCTGTCTGCTAGGGGGACAAAAGCCCTCACCAAAAACCTAGTTAAGCTCATAAATCGAGCTTTAAACTAGATGTGAGGGGGGAGGGGATGGAGGCCAGGCAGGATGGGAGTGAGCCTGGAGGTGACACTTCAGTGGCAAAGGGGTGGTGTGCTGGCAACACCTGCCGGTATATCACCACTAAGCAAGAGGGGGTGAGTGCAGCTGGGGATGGTAGGCAGCAAACTGGCACTGTGGCCTTAGTTAAGTCAAGGACCACTCAGTTGGGGAGGAGCCCTATTGCGAAGGCTGTAGCTACGCCTGCCCAGCTGAAGTGCATTTACACTAATGCACACAGCGTGGGAAATAAGAAGGAGGAGCTGGAAGCTGTGGTAGGGCAGGGAGACTACGATGTTGTTGCCATTGCGGAGACGTGGTGGGATGACTCGTACGACTGGAGCGTACCCATGGTGGGGTATAAACTCTTCAGGAAGGAAAGGAAGGGCAGAAGAGGAGGTGGGGTAGCCCTCTATGTTAGAGAGGGCATTGATACCCTCGAACTGGACTACGATCAGGATGGGACTGAGTGCCTGTGGGTGAAAATCAGAGGAGTCCATGGGCAGGAAGGGATTGTGATGGGAGTCTGCTATAGACCACCCAGCCAAGAAGAAGCAGCTGATGAGCTCTTCTACAAACAACTGAGTGTAGTCTCAAAATCGCTACCTCTAGTCCTTGTGGGAGACTTCAATTTCCCAGATATAGGCTGGGAGTATAATACAGCAGAAAGGAAGCAGTCCCGGAGGTTCCTGGAGTGTCTGGAAGACAACTTCCTCACACAGCTGGTGAGCGAACCGACAAGGGACGGTGCCCTCCTGGACCTGCTGTTGGTGAACAAAGAAGGACTGGTGGGGGATGTGAAGGTTGGAGGACGCTTGGGGCAAAGCGATCATGAGATGATAGAGTTCTCAGTGCGGGGTAAAATGAAGAAGGAGGTTAGCAGAACAGTTGCCCTCAGCTTTCAGAGAGCAGACTTTGGGCTGTTCAGAAGGCTGGTCGGAAAAGTCCCGTGGGAGGCGCTCCTTGAAGGCAGAGGTGTCCATGAGGGTTGGGCGCTCTTCAAGAAGGAACTCCTAGCAGCTCAGGAGAAAGCCGTCCCCAAGTTCCAGAAAAGTAGCCGGCGGGGTAAGAAACCAGCATGGTTGAGTAGGGAGGTCCTAAGAGACATCAATAGGAAGAGGAGGGCCTACGACCTCTGGAGGAAGGGGCAGGCATCCAGGGTGGACTATAGGGAGGAAGCGAGAATGTGCAGGGAAAAAATCAGGAGGGCTAAGGCCCAACTAGAAATGCGATTGGCCATGACTGTGAAAGACAACAAAAAATCTTTCTACAAACACGTCAACAGCAAAAGGAGGGCTAGGGAGAATCTCCAGTCCCTAGTAGATGCAGAGGGAACAACAGTAACAGGGGATGAAGACAAGGCTGAAGTGCTCAATGCCTACTTTGCCTCAGTCTTTAACAGTAAGGAAAATTGTTCCCTCTGTGCACAACCCCAAGGGTTGGATGAGAAGTATGAGATTCCCAAGGTCCAAGAGGAGGTGGTTAGAGACTTGCTTGCCCAGCTAGATGCCCACAAGTCTATGGGGCCAGATGGAGTCCACCCAAGAGTTTTGAGGGAACTGGCGGATGTGCTGGCCAAACCCCTTTCCATCATCTTCCAGCAGTCCTGGATGACTGGGGAGGTTCCACTGGACTGGAGGCTGGCTGATGTCGTGCCCATCTATAAGAAGGGGCGCAGGGAGGATCCGGGGAACTACAGGCCTGTCAGCCTGACCTCGGTACCGGGGAAAGTCATGGAGCGGGTGATCTTGAGTGCGATCATGAAGCACTTGCAAGAGAACCGGGTGATCAGGCCCAGTCAACACGGGTTCATGAAAGGCAGGTCTTGCCAGACTAATCTGATCACCTTCTATGACCAAGTGACTAAACTCTTGGATGAGGGAAAGGCTGTGGATGTGGTTTTCCTGGACTTCAGTAAAGCCTTTGATACAGTTTCTCACAGCATTCTGCTTCGGAAACTGTCGGCCTCTGGCCTGGACAGGCGAACGCTCTCCTGGGTGAAAAACTGGTTGAATGACCGGGCCCAGAGGGTGGTGGTAAATGGAGTTAAATCCAGCTGGAGGCCAGTTACAAGTGGGGTTCCCCAGGGCTCAGTCCTGGGTCCAGTCCTGTTTAATGTCTTTATCAACAACCTGGATGAAGGTATTGAGTCCTCCCTTAGCAAGTTTGCAGATGACACCAAGCTGGGAGGAAGTGTGGATCTGCTGGAGGGTCGGGAGGCTGCAAAGGGATCTGAACAGGCTGGACTGCTGGGCTGAGACCAACAGCATGAGGTTTAACAAGGCCAAATGCCGGGTCCTGCACTTGGGACACAACAACCCTAAGCAGAGGTACAGACTAGGAGAAGCCTGGCTGGAAAGCTGCCAGGAGGAGAAGGACCTGGGGGTGTTGGTTGACAACCGACTGAACATGAGCCAGCAGTGGCCCAGGTGGCCAAAAAGGCCAATGGCATCCTGGCTTGTATCAGGAACGGCGTTACCAGCAGGTCCAGGGAGGTTATTCTCCCCCTGTACTCGGCACTGGTGAGGCCGCACCTCGAGTACTGTGTTCAGTTCTGGGCCCCTCACCACAAGAAGGATGCTGAGGCTCTGGAGTGAGTCCAGAGAAGGGCAACAAAGCTGGTGAAGGGGCTGGAGAACAAATCTTACGAGGAGCGGCTAAGAGAGCTGGGGTTGTTCAGCCTGGAGAAGAGGAGGCTGAGGGGAGACCTTATTACTCTCTACAACTACCTGAAGGGAGGTTGTGGAAAGGAGGGTGCTGGCCTCTTCTCCCAAGTGACAGGGGACAGGACGAGAGGGAATGGCCTCAAGCTCCGCCAGGGGAGATTTAGGCTTGAGATTAGGAAGAAGTTCTTCACAGAGAGGGTGTTTAGGGATTGGAACAGTCTGCCCAGGGAGGTGGTTGAGTCACCGTCCCTGGAGGTGTTTAAGGTTAAGGTAGATGAGGTGCTTAGGAGCATGATTTAGGGAATGGTGGGAATGGTTGGACTAGACGATCCAGTGGGTCTCTTCCAACCTGGTCATTCTGTGATTCTGTGCATCGCTAAAGGGCTTTTATGAAAAGTCTTTGGTAGCAATAAGGAAAAAATCCACCAGAATTTCAAGACATGGCTAGGTATTAATCTGCACCTGAAGTCAACTTTTAATTGTTTGACTGAGGACAGACATCAAATTAATGAGCTTATAGTGGATCAGATCAAACTGCTTCTTCAGTACAGACACACTAATCCATGTGTCAGGCTAAGTACAACTCATTCTGCTTCCTGCTTCGAGAGAACAGAAACAGAGGCAGCTATGATCCCAAAGCCATAAAAAAAGTCTTACAAAGGCTCTACCCAGACAGGGCACTGTACAAACACCCAGATGCTCAGCAGCATAGATCTGCTCAAGCCTGATTCTTCACACGCCTTCCAGTCGCCTCAGAGCGCAGGCAGGATCAGCCTGCCCCTGCCCACAAATGCCAAGCACACACACCAGTGCTCTCACAGGCCAGCACGACCTCCCTGGTATGCAGTATCTTCTTCCAAATCAATGTGATCGAGCCAGAAAACTTCTCAGGCAAACAAATGCAAATACTTAGGCAGGACTATGTAACGCTAATTCCTAGCAGATGATGACTGATATCCAGCAATGTACACTGTCATCTTCAAATGACAAAGCACTCTGCTGCTCTACACGCAGCAGGGAGCCTGAACGCTTCTGCTTTCCCCTCAGCAACCCTATCCTCTCCAGCAACTCTGACTTGCACCAGTGGTGTCCAACTGGCACACTGCAGGTTGCTTCCAGGCAGCTGGGTCCAAAACAGGAGTTGGTTTGCCTCCCTTCGGACCCCCAGGGGTACATCAGGGAGCTGGCTAGGGGGCTGGAGTAGTTATTCCTGTGTTGCTAGCAAGCAAACAGTGCCTAAAAAGGCACATCAGCACTTAGCTAGGCCACAAGCCTTGTAAAATGTGGCAAATCTGGTTCTGTAGGCACCACTGCAGATGGCCCTCAAGTCCTCCGTAGAGGCTCTGGCTTGTCCTGGTACACAGCCTGCTCCACTACCCGGGCCTCTAATGCCTGGTAAAAGTCACTTTCATTTAAACTTTTGTCCCTCAGCTGCTGGCATTCTGCATTTCCTTGGGCTTGGTGTAAATGGTTATTTCTGTGTTCCACATTACTGTTACCTTGTTACATGGTGTTTCTTTTACTTGGCCTTTTGTTACTGTTTTCCTTCTGTCACTGATCTAGAAGAGCTTTTTAGTATGCCCTGTTTCTCCTCCAAAACTGAAGCAGCATCTAAACATCCACTTGCACTCCTGAATCACCAGCACCAAAACCTGCCCCTAATCATCTTCAGCCTTGAGGAACCAGCCGCTCCAGTAACCAAATCCACCTCTGAACATCTGGGACCAGCCTTACTCCTGCAGGGAAGGCCACCTTCCAGGCGGCTCTTTCCCACACCACAGCACTTGCCACCAAGTGCTAAACAAGGATCTCCAATTTCTCTTTTGAGAAAACGGTGCCACCTTTCACTGGATCAAACACTGCAAGAAGGTAACTCTCCATAACAAATTCCCCACAAAGATAACTGCTATGAGGACAGGCTGAGAGAGTTGGGGCTGTTCGGCCTTGAAAAGGCTCCAGGGAGACCTTAGAGCAGCTTCCAGTATCTGAAGGGTCTACAGGAAAGCTGGGGAGGGGTTTTTATAAGGGCATGGAGTGATAGGACAAGGGGCAATGGCTTTAAATTGGAAGGAGAAAGACTTGGATTAGACATTAGGAAGAAATTCTTGCCAGTGAGGGTGGTGAGACACTGCACGGGTTGCCCAGGGAACCTGTGGATTTCTTCTTCCTGACTAGGCTGGATGGGGTGGTGAGCAGCCTGGTCTGGTGGGAGGTGTCCCTGCCCAGGGCAGGGGGTGGAACTGGATGGGCTTTTAGTGTCCCTTCCAATCCAAACCATTCTATGATTTTATAACACCAGAGCACTACCCCACATCTACCAAACAGAGTAGGTACCCGCTTAAAAAGCCATTCCTTCTCCTCTCCAGTTCAATGTAGGGGCCTCTGTAGGCCATACCTGCTTGGCGTTGATGTGATAGACCGAGAGCTGCTGCAAGGCTGCAGATATAGCGCTGCCATTCCCAGAGAAGAACTCGGGCATCACCTCCCCGATGCTACTGTAGGGGATGGGCACACCCAAAAGCAGGGCCACAGTCGGCACCAGGTTCACCTGTGGAACGGCCTCAGGCTCCTGGAGAGAGAAGGGAGGAACTGAAAATTTGGAAAGAACATGGGAGCATGGCTTTTCAATCAGGCTAGAGAATAGTGGAGAAGGCATTCCTGTTCAGAGGGGAACCTGGGGAAGCCAGGAGGGGGAAAAAACCACAGGGGAAGACAGAGGGAGAGCTCAATTCTCCCTTAGCACCCTGAGAATGGGAATCCTCCAGTCCTTGGGTCTCCCTGGCTGTCTCATCCTGCCCCACTCACAAACCCTCACAGCTGGAGGTGCCTGAACACGGGTCCCAAACATTTCTTGCATCTTCTGTCAGCCTTTCCATTCTGCTCTTAGGAGAGGTGACAGACCCCATCCCTCTTAATCTAAACAATCCTAATCAAACCATTACTCCTTGTAACCCTAGGCTACAGTTTTCACCCCAGATACCAGCTCGGGCAGCAAGTGGCAGCTAAGGATCAGCTTCTTCTCACCTCTGGAGGGTCTGTGCCAAAGAGGGATGTTTTGCTGTACACAAACAGTGCTGCATTCACTTCCTTCTCGCTGTCACCACCATGGTCTCCTGTCTCTGTCATGCCGTGGTCCCCAGCCACCAGAAGAAGGGTGTCATTTCCCAGGTGATCCACTAAGGACCTATAATCAGGATAAGGAAGGTCAACCCCTACCTGGACAAGGTTCCCAGGCAGCCCAGGTGAGAGAGGACACATGCCCACCAAGCCTGCCAGCACCACAGAAGTGAAGTCTACAAGAAGATCTCTGCAAAACCAAGTACCGACACAAAGCTGTTAACAACTGAGCCAGGGAACAGGGGATTAGATGCTTGGAAAATGAACTGAAAATTCAGTGCCCTGGGACACAGTGGACTGATCTTGCTCAAATCCCAAGTGAGCAATGTCTGTTCCTCAGGGATCTTGATAAAAGGCAATTAAGAGGAAAGGTTCCCAACAGGAAGAAATTTTAGGCTCCTTCTATTTGGGTCTTGCATGTTGTATTATGCTGTGTGAGAAATCCTCTGCTTTCAAGGAAATAAGAAGGGATTTGTTCCTTAAAAGCTGCAGTGTGACACAATATACACTGGACTCGCAAATGCAGCCAGGTATGCTATCCACTCCACCCAGCAGCAACAAATAAAGCAATCCTAAGAGTCAAAAGCTGCAGCATTTTGGGCTAAGGTACAGATGCATGATCAGGATTTCAGGATCCCATTCTGCCCTCTGACCCAAAGACCTAACTGGGGGGCCTGCGCCGCAAATGCAGCATGTCCTAGATTGGGTTCTCCAAGTACTTCTCAAACATCAGCCAAACCTCCACATGATAATCTCCTCAGTGTTAAGATGGGGAGAGTGAGGTTCAGTTGTACTCCAGCTGCATCATCACCTTGTTGAGAACCACAGCTCCAAGATCCAGATATCCTTACTGCTGAAACCAAACCTCTCATGGATATGCATCCACACAACCAAGATCAACCCATAGGTGGGGTCTAGCAGGTCCTAGCAAAAGCTGTTCCCCATATCAACATGCACAGTAAGAATTCTCTATTGCTCTCTGCATCTGTAAATGCCTTGGGAAGATCCCACCAGCCTGGCTGAAGGAAAATGCTAGGGGCGACCCCCACACCGCTCACTAGTCACCTGAGCATCTCATTCATCTGGGTGAGCTTCTTGGCCATTTCAGGATGGTCAGGTCCGTGTTTGTGTCCACAGTGGTCCACGCCGAGGAAGTGAGCAATCAGCACGTCCCATTCACCACTGTCCACTGCAGAACAAGAGCAGACTCATCACACACCAGCCTGGGATTCAGGCATGGGCTCTATGCGTGGATCCTCCTACCAGAGCTTTCTGGCAGCTTCGGGAGGTAGCCATTTCTCCCTCTCCTGCTATCACCCCTACCAACTCTCACACAGACTGATGTGGGTTTTAACACAGGCACAGTCTTTGGTCTGTGGGTGCCTGGGTGCAAGGCCACAGAGTGCTCAATACCTGGCAAGTGCCACAGTATCCATGGTTTTCATCCAGCACCCTTCAGGAGAGGAATGGCCCAATGTCACCCAAGTCACCTTGAAATAACCTTACCTCAAATTATCCATAAACACAGCTGAGGCACGGGGATGCTCAGGAAAAGAACCCAGAACTCCAGTCCTTCCTTGGAGGTATTTCAGATTAGATGCATCAATGTGACCCTCTGCTTCCTACCCAGGACATGGGCACTGCACACGGATGCTGTCCCTACCTAGAGAGTTACCTCAGCCTCTCTCCTCTCCTTCAGGGTCTCGACACATGAAAATCATAGAATCATAGAATAACCAGGTTGGAAGAGACATCAAGTCCAACCATTCCTATCAATCACTAAACCATGTCCCACAGCACCTCGTCCACCCGTGCCTTAAACACCTCCAGGGAAGATGAATCAACCACCTCCCTGTGCAGCCTGTTCCAGTGGCCAATGACCCTTTCTGTGAAAAATTTTTTCCTAATGTCCAGCCTAAATCTCCTCTGGTGGAGCTTGAGGCCATTTCCTCTTGTCCTGTCCCCTGTCACTTGGGAGAAGAGGCCAGCACCCTCCTCTCTACAACCTCCTTTCAGGTAGTTGTACAAATATGTCAACATATTTGGAGTCAAATGATGAACTGCAGCACTCTCACAAGGCACAAGAACTTCCCTGTGAAAGGCCACCGCGCCCTTGACTTACTTAGATACAGCAAAGAGCATCCTCCTTGGTCCTGGGACCTCAGGGAGGAGTCTGAAATCACCTGAAATTCACAAATCCATCTAACAAATCCTACAGCACTTTGTGCCTGCCCCACATGTCAAATTTACATGGCTCCTTCTGCTCCATCCTGTCAGTGTATTTCCATGGTACATGCGGAAGTCTAACCTTGTCCCATCAGGCTATGCTTTTTTTTTTTTAACAGAAAAAAGTGCCCTGAAACCTGTCTTATCTGTGGAAATCCACTGAGAGGACTGTAATCCCTGGGCTGCAGGGTGTGCCTGTCCTGTGATGCTCACAAACAGGAAAAACTCCTCAGTCCTACCCCAAATCTGCAGTAGGATGTAAAGGGTTCCCCAGAGCCTGTAGGAAGAGCTACTTACCAGTTGGATAGAGATGCTGCAGAATCCCATCATCCACGGTGTGAAGATCCTTCACATTAAAAGAAGGGAAGAAATAGGAGCGGAAAAACTTGTTCGGGAAGAGCCCCTCCCAAGTGTTGTCGCCCATGAAGACCACTCTCCTTCCTGAGGCCACAAGAAAGGGGTTAATGAGATCAGAGAGCCCATCCACATCATGTTGTTATCCACACTAGTGCAAAGAGCCTACCCAGATCCAGGTCAGGGTCTGGAGCACTGGATCCTCTCCAACCCACACTCAAAAGTGACCTAAAATTAAAACGACCATCTGGTTGTACATGAGTTTGGATATGGGGAGTGACCAGCCCTGCTCCTCAGGCTAAAAGTGTCCTCCACACCAAATCCACCTACACAACCTCAGGGAATACCACTGATTCTGCGGAAGACTCATGGGCTGAACGGGTCAGAAAGCAGGCAGGTACTCACTCGCACACCCCAGCTCACTGGAAGGTGCAGCACCAAGCTGAAAACCCTCACTGAAAGGCTGTGACCCTGCTGTCGGAAATGAGGCCATAGTGGCTGCTGAAAGGCATTGAGCAGAAGCTGGGAGTCTTGGCCTCCAGTTTTAAACACAATGGTGGAAGGGTTTTATATGCAGAAAAGAGCAGGCAAAAGCACTGATGTTTCCCACTGCCCTTGCTCTGCTTGCCCTGCCTGCCACGAGCCAGCCCTCTGCGTTTCTGCAGGGTCTCTCCAGCCTGCAAGTTTCCTCCAAGCCTGCTGTTCTGGTGCTGGGTCTGCCAGTGTTTTTAACCTTGGATGAGAAAGTTGGAGTCGTTTAGCCTGGAGAACAAAAGGCTCCAGAGAGACCTTAAGAGCAGATTCCAACACTGAAAGGGGCTTCAGAGAAAGCTGGGGAGGAGCTCTTGATCAAGGATTGCAGAGATAGGATTAAGGAGCACAGTTTTAAGCTGAAAGAGGCCAGATTTAATTAGATTTTAGGAAGAAATGTTCTCCTGTGAGGGTGGTGACGTACTAGCACAGGTTACCATGAATTCTCCGATCCTGGTGTTTAAATCCAAGTTGGATGGGGCTTTGAAGAACCCAGTCAAGTGGGAGGTGTCCCTGCCCATGGCAGGGGTGTTGCAAGGTCCCTTCCAACCCAAACCATTCCATGATTCTACAGGTTAATGTGTTTGTCCACGTCACCGGCACACAGAGGGAGTAGACAGCCCAGCATGTTGCCTTGTCCCAGGCACAGGTATTTGGGCTGCCTTGAGCCCTGGAAGGAAACCTTTCTGGATAACACAAGGCTGCATCCCACCCTAACAAGCCCTTTACTGCTGCACTAAGCACACCTACCAGCACCAAGGACATAGAAAACATCACAAGGTCACAGTCTAGCCTGCACAGGCAGTGGCCGGGCAGACTTGCTGCCTGTGTAACAGCCCCACAGCACCCCTGGCACCAGCAAATTCCTAGTCCTGTATCTCACTTGAATGCAAACACCACAGGACAGACTGCCCTTGGCTTCATACAGCCGTTCCTGCTGGTGACCTTGTGAGAGTCACCAGCAGTACTGCCCCTTTCACCTGCTTTCTCACCATCTGAGGATAACAAAGGTGATGAAGCCATGGTCCTAGCTACTTATTCCCAGTATGAGACAAAGAAACCCTGCCTGCATGACAGCTCTGCCCAAGGTAACTGCTCTCTGAGTAACACAAAAGAGTCAGCTGACAAGGTGACAGTTGTAAGCGGGTCCTTTCCCTGGGAGAGAGGGGTAAAGGCCCCATGTGAGCGCTGACCAGTGTTTTGCAAGCGCTCTGTCCCAGTGTGACAGTGCCCTCATCCACCCACCGTTCTGCACCAGCTGTGCCAGCAGGTTGTCCTCCTGGATCGCGTAGGTGGCAAAGTTGCTGCCCACATCGATGAAGGTGGGCAGCGAGCCAGTGGTGAGGCCTTTGATGCGCTGCATGGTGGCGGTGGGGGGATCCGCTCGGAAGCGGTAGAGGCGGGCATGGCGGGGCTGGGAAGTTGCGAGGTGATGCAGGAAACTCAGCTTGTTCTCGTAGGGCAGTGGGCTGGCCTTGGCTGGGTTAAAGCGGGCAAACTCGAAACGGAGAGCATCGATGATGACAAGCACAGCTTTGGAGAAACGCTGGGGTGCCCAACAGGAGCCTGGCGGGAGGCTCTGCCTCTCCCAGGGTGGTGGCACAAGTGGGTCTGAGCAGGAGCTGCTGCTGGTAAGCTCGATCCGGGTGAGCAGGAAGCCGCTCATGAAGAGGCCAATACCAGTGAAAAAAAGAAAGCAGACCCAGGCCAGGAAGAACAGCACTGGCCATCGCTGCATCCTAGGGGGAAGCATAGGCAGGCTCAGCCTCCAGGGCCCTACAACTGCCCATCCCGGGCCACTATCCTATGCCCCAGCTCCCCTCACACCCACCTGCACTGCCCTGACCTGACTGCCCAGTCCACCCTCTGCCCTGGTCACCGCCTCGCATTCTGCACCTCCTGGTACCCTATCACCCACGCTCTGACTTCCCAGCTCTGCTCCAGGACCCTCCTTGGCACTCCAGCCACTCTTACCCACCCCCTCACACCCCTGGGGCCACTGGTCACTCACATCCACCCCCATTCACCACGCAGCACCCCAAAACCCAGTCGCCTTCACTGGCCCCCCAGCCACCTCTAATTGCCCTCCCAACTTCTCGGCTCCCTCCACCCATGTACACCCCTAGCATCCCTTGCCACCTCTCACCCCACTGCCTGCCCTCCAGCTCAAGTTCTTCATCCTCCTCCACCCCTCAGCTCCCCAGTACCCCCACCTTCCACCTCCAAATCCTCGCCTCCACCACTACCACTCAGCTCCCCTCACCTACCCCCCCGCCAGCCACTTGGCTCCCCTCACTCCCTCCCACCCTCTCCCATACACCCCCCTCTGCCTCCCTCACCCCATGCACCCTTAGCTTCCCTGGTATCAGCCCCGTCCACCCCCCAGTCCCTTGGTTTCCACCCTTGACCTCAACTCCTTGCTCCCTCCCCCCTGGCTGCCCCCAGCCCTTGCCACGCCTCATGTCTCCACCTGCCCCCCTGTAGCCACTCGCCACCCCTGGACCAGCCGCCCCCCAAACCCCTCACGACCCAATCTGCCCCCTATCCCCTCAGTCCCCTTTCCAACCCCCTCACACCCTCTCACATCCATGCCTGCCCCCCAACCCCTCACCTCCTCCCATCTTCTCACCCTGACCTCATCCTCTGCCTCCTCCATCCCCTTGCCCCACCCCCAACATCTGCACCCCAACTCCCTTGCTTCCTTCTCCCACCTCTTAATCTGGCCCTCAACCTGTTGCCAACCTCCAACTCCTCATCCCTCTCAATCTGCCCCCCAACTTCACTGTTCCTCCCCCCATCACCTCACCCCCCCACCCTCTTCATTACCCCACCCTCTCACCCCGCCTGCCCCCCAACCCCCCATCCACTCCCCTCCCACCTGCCCCCCAACCCCACTGTTCCCCCCCCCCATATCCCCTCAACACCACACACCCCCCTCGGATCCACACCTGCGCCCCAACCCCTTGCCCCCTTCCAATCTTCCACGCCCCTCGGTCCCACCCCCATCTCACTGCCCTCCTCATCCGCCCCACACCCTCTCGATTCCCCCCCCTGTCTGCCCCAACCCCACTGTCCCCCCCGCCCCTCGGTTTCCCATACTCTGGCGCCCAAGCCCTCGGTCCCCTCACCCCAGATCCACGCCTGCCCCTCAGGCTCTCGCCCCTGCCTCTGCCCAACCCCTCCGTCCCCCCTCAATCTGCCCTCCAACCCCACTGCCCGCCCCCCCAAGCCCCTGGGTTCCCCCATTCTCTCGGCCCCTTCCGAACCACACCTCCCCCAACCGTTTGCCCCCCAGCCCTTGCCCCTACCCCCCTCCCCTCGGTTCCCCCCATAGCTGCCCCCACACCTCTCACACCCACGCCTTCCCCCTCGCACCTGCGGACCCGGAAGCGCGGCCGGACCCGGAAGCGCCGCGCAGAGCGCCGGTACGAGCGCGGCGGAGGCGCCAGCGCCCCCTGTTGAGCCCCCCGCTTCCTTCATTGCCCCCGGAGCCCGCACAGGGAACACCGGGAAAAGGGATTCCCGGCTCTCCTTTCGGACCAGCGCCGCAGCAGGGTGTCCCCACCTTGGCGGAAGGTGGCAGGATCACGGGCCAGGCTCCCGCGGGCCAAGGGAGGTGCGGCAGCAGCACCAGTACGGTTTATTAAATGATTTGGATCCAAATATAAAACAAGGACCATGGGAAAAGGAAGAGCGTCTCAGGGGGGGCAGGACAGGACTGCTGGCAGCCCCGCGGGTTCCGCTAGCTGGAGCCGGCTTGCTCTGCCTGCAGCACCTCGGCAGCGGGAGGCTGGGGCTCCTCCTGCGCCTGGGGCAGCTCCTCCTGGGTCTTCCCTTGGGGCTTGGTCAGCGTGGCGTAGATGCCCAGGGCCTGGAAGGACCAACAAGAGCCTTGAGGGACAAGAAGAGGAGACAGATCCCACCAAGCTGTCCCCTTTACCTCGCTGGGGCAAGGGACAGAGACCCTCCCAGCACACTGACCTGTGCAACCATGTTGCTGACGTCACCGGTGTTTGCGGGCAGCAGGAGGGTGTTGGAATCTTTGGCAAGCTTGGAGAAAGCATTCACGTACTGCTCTGCTACAGACAGAGATGCAGCGGCGCTGCCGTGCTGGGGAGAGAGGGATGAGGCTTGGCAACCAGTCATGGACCACCAGGAGCCCATCCGTGACCCTATGCCCAGCTGGTTACGGCCCCCCAGGATGGCAAAACTTGCTCACTGATGCTAGATACCCAGAAGTAAGCCAGGTGCCACCTGCACTACAGTTCCACCTCCCACAATGCCCTAAGGAGCAATCGTTGCTCACCTGCTGTGCCAGGGCAGCGGCCAGGAGCTGTATGGCCTCTGCCTTGGCCCTGGCCTTGACCAACATGGCATTAGCTTCTCCTGCAATGAAGAGAAGATTTAGATTAGACATTAGCAAGAAATGTTTACCTGTGACGTCAGTGAGAAGTCATGGATGCCCCATCCCTGGAGCATTCAGGGCCAGGCTGGATGAGGCTTGGAGCAACCTGATCCAGTGGAAGGTGTCCCTGCTCAAAACGGAGGGTTTGGAACTGGATGGTCTTTAAGGTCCCTTCCAAACCAAACCATTCTAAGACAACAGCACCACACACATCAGAAGTGCTGCAGAGCACTTGCAAGGAGCAAAAATGGATGATTTCAAGAAACAGATGAGGACAATTTGCTCCTCTTCCCTCCAGCAGTAGTATGGTGATGCTCCTGCCACATTCTGCATGCCCGCCCAGGCTGTGGGTAGCAGCAGGAACCCAAGCTCAGCCTGAGAGCCTCAGCAGGGAAGGATCAGCATGCCTCTAGAAGCCTGCCCCGCAGACAAGCAAAGTTTTATTCCTCTGGAGCATCATCACTTGCTCCAGAGGGCTACAGATTCCCTAGGTCCCACATGCTCTAGCCCATGGCACTACCAGCAGCTTTGTTGATTTGCTCGGTCTTCTCAGCTTCTGATGCCAAGATCTGGGCCTGCTTCTGCCCCTCAGCCACATTGATAGCCGATTCCCGTGTCCCCTCTGACTCCAGCACCGTTGCTCGCTTCCGTCGCTCTGCCTCCACCTGCAAACACATGTCAGACTCCAACCTGCCAGCCGTACTGTGGAAATCCCATCCCTATGGCATGCACAGCAAGGACACACTACAGCACCCCACTCCGGAAAGCATGGTTTAGCAGAAAGGAAGAGCACATCTACACAGCACTGAGTGCTGCTGCTGAGGGCTGGCTCTGCTTCTCATACTGCACTGCTTGTCCCTCCTTCCCTTCCAATGTGGAGATCCAACATCTGCCTTTTCTCAAAGGGAGACTATCAGCTCTAGGATTTGCTTCCTACAGAGCCTTAGAGAAAGCTGTCAGGGCTTGCATGTACCAGGCAGGGGCTACTACTGCCAAAATAAGGACAGGAATTACTTATTCAATAGCGGTACATTCACAGCCAAAGCACTAAGGGGCCTTCCCCACTGCATCAAAGCCAAGCGCTGCCAGCTCTAGGCACAGAACTAATATGCTGCCTAGAAGGGGAGAGTTCCCTCCTGCTCCAGACTGCCCTCCCAGAGAACCAAACCTGCATCTGCATGGATTCCTTCACACGCGGCGGCACGTGGATATCCTTGATCTCGTAGCGTAGGCACCGGATGCCCCAGCAGTCGGAAGCCTGGTTGATGGCATCCACAATGCTGGCATTGAGGGACTCCCGCTCCTGGGAGACGCAGAAGAAACGGCAGAGAGCAAAGGAGAAGTGCTTAGCAGAAGATGGGGATCAGGAGGGAGACAGACACCTCCCCACTGCAGGCCAAGGTCAGCCAGAAAACCACATAACCAAAACAAGACTCATCTCCAAGGATTCACTATAGGTCAACTGGAACAGAAGCCAGAACCCCTCTAAGCACAGGGTGTTTTGCTGTTAAGCGTTATCATCCTGGCCGTGCAGACTGCCCAGGGGTTCTGAGAGATGCCAGCAGCTGCATGATCCACGTCCCCAGCTCACCCGGAAGACTCTGTCGAGGGAGAGTTTGCCAAGTTCGGATCTCATAGTGGTCTGAGCCAGCTGGGTCACTGCGTACTCAGGATCTTCCACCCCATAGCTAGCCTGAAGAGGAGAAGCAAAAAACAGTGTGGATGGCAGTGCCAGGAGGGAACCTGAATGAGGCAGGATAGCACTAAGACAACAATCCTGCTGCAGACAGCTCTGCCAAATAAAAGCCTAGTCCAGAGCCTTGGAAGGGATCGAGGTGCAGAAAGCTGGGCAGAGGCAGAAATGCGTGTTGTGGTGAAAGGGAGCTGGCAGGGCCAGGCAAGTGGTGCCTGAGGGGACAGCTGAGCAGCTCGGCACATGTAGAGGCCACACACGTCATTCAGGGTGAACATCACTCCCACAGGGATGGTACCTTGTAGGGGTCCATAACCCGCAGATAGAGCACACCATCAATTTGCAGGGTGACATTATCTGCAGGAGAGAACAACGCATCTTGTTTACTGGAGCAGCAAAGACAAAATACAGCAACCACCTTTCCCAACAGAGATAAAGGAGCTAGTCAGGGTCACCCCTTCGCTTCTTGGTGTCAACAGTGGGACAAGGAAAAGGGATTAGATTAAATGCATCTCCTTATCTAAAAGGATCTGGATGAAGGACATTGGCATTCCTTACAAACCAGTACATTTTGACCTAATACACAAGAAGTCTTGGGTTTCCAAATCTAAACGTTTCACACAGTAGTTATCTTCATAAAAACAGATTTAAGGGAAAAAAATAACCAGCAAAAGTCTTAATACTGGAATTGTAACAGAGCTGTCCATTAACCTGCTTTGAAATCATTTTACAGAAACACAGAGGAGATTTTGTGGTTCAACACAGGAAAATTCCTGAGAAATGGATTCCTGCCCAGGTGCTTTCAACCCCACAGGAAGGGGCAACCACAGCTGTGAGAGGGCAGATGGGACCTCCTGGGGTCCTCCAACTGACAGCACCAGCATGACCAAGCCTGGGTCCCTAGGGACCGGGCTGGATGCAAGAGCCTGAGACACTTGCACAGCTACCTGCCCCTTGCTCATGCCAGATGCAGGGGAAGAGAAGAGACAGGACGCAGAAGCTGTTCCTTACCTAAAGTGACAGCTGACTGCTCTGGGACATTAATGACGATTTCTTTGAGACTCTGCACGTAACGAATTCGATCCAGCAGAGGGATGAGGAAATTCAGGCCCTAGGAAAAGGGCGGAATTAGATGGCTGAGACCTCTAATCTAGGGTTTCCCCTTCAGAGAGCTCAGCCAAACAAGAGAGGGCTGTGCAAAGACCAAATACACCACGTGCTGCAGATGCTGCAGGAAGAGTAAACGCACTTTGCACATGGGGGGAACTGTGGTTTCTCATTAAATGCCCCACCAAAGGAAATTACACTACGGGCAGTAAAAAGGGCTGCAGTATGGAAGAATAAGCAAACCACTCCCCGAATCCTCACTTAAAGAAAAGGCCTCTCTTTAGCAACCTGCTGAACCCAGAAGGGGAGAAAAGTGGTTCCTTACGGGCTCAAGGATTCGGTGGAACTTGCCCATCCTCTCCACCACCCAAGCCTCCTGCTGTGGCACAAAGAGCACTCCAATATTCACAGGTAGGCCGGAGTTCAAGCGTTGTGGTGCTGGAGCCAGCCATGCTGAATGCTTCAGCTGCTGGGAGCACTAGAGAAAGAAAAGGAAAAGGACTGAGATTGGTTGCTGGCAACTTATAGCCCAGGATCGCCATGATTTCCCATCATGGATCGCTGCATATGGCCCCAGTAAACCAGGGCAGGAAATGTGCCCCAAACAAGCCCTTGACATGACGGAATACAGGCTGTTCCCACAGGAATGAGGTCAGTGTGAGTGTCAGGGCTGTCCCTGCAAATGTAAGGGGCTTTGCCTGACCCCCTCCCTTTCCCTCACATCCTGACTGCAGAGGAGGAACAAAGCCTCCCTGATACCGTAAGGGAAACGAAGGTGGTGGCAGCATCATCTCTTCTGCCTTCCTCAGTCTCCTGTAACCTGGTCAAGCCCTCTTCCTCCCTCACCTCAGTACCAAGACACACTCTCCAACAACCTCTCCCTCCCCAGCTCTAATCATCTCCTGGGCACCCCAGAAGGACCTGTTCACCCCAGGTACTCCCTCACTCTCCTTCCCACAGCTCTCCTGACCACCTCCCATACCTGGCACCCTCAGCCTGGATTCTCCTGACTTCCTTAGCACTCCCTGCACTGGGCACCCTCTGCCGCATGCACCCCATCCTGGGTCACCCCACTCACCCCCAGCCTCCTCAGCAGCTCCTGCCCTTGGCACCCCTAGCCTGAATCCTCCAGCCCCCTCAGCCCCGGGCACCCCTACCCTGAATCCTGCACCTCCAGCAACTCCTGCCCAGGTTCCCCTCAGCCCAGATCCCCCCTCTGCTTGGATTCCCCTAGATGCCCTCAATATCTGCTGACCTGGGTACTTATAGCTCAGATCCACCCTGGTTACCCTAACCCCCACCGGCTCCTCAATATGCCCTACCCTGGGCACCCCCAGCCCACATCCTCCAGGCTCCTCAGCATGCCACGCCCCAGGCAGACCCAGCACTGGACCACCCTGGGCTTCTCAGCACAGCCTTCCCCACCCTCCCTCCCGAAGTCCCCTCCACTCCAGATCCCGTCAGCCCTTCACTGACCCAGGATCCTCTATCCCAGGTCACCCTGCTCCCCTCAGCACCCCCTGCCCTGATTCCCCCAGCCCAGATCCCCTGGCCTCCGCAGCACTCCCTGCCCAGACAGCCCCCCATGCCAAATCCCCTCGACCCTGGGCACCTGTAGCCCAGATTCCCCCAGAACGTCCTCATTCTGGATTCCCTTGGTCCCCTCAACACCCCCTGCCTCGAGCATCTCCAGTCCAGATACTCTGGTTCCCCCCAGCAACCCCTGCATCCCCTGCCTGGACCCCTCCCCATGCCAGATCCTCTCAGCCCTGGCTCCCAGCCCACATTATCCTATCCCAGATCCCCATAATACTGGACTCCCCCAGCTCCTCAATCACCCCCTGCCCAGACTACACCAAGCTAGATCCCCTGGGTAGCCCCATCCCAGATCCTCCCGGAACCCCCACCAGACTCCCTTGGCTCCCTCAACACCCCCTTCCCTGGGCCTCCCCTGCCTGGATCCCACCAGCTTCCTGAGAACACATGCCCGGACTTCCCCACATGCCAGCTCCCCTCAGCCCTGGGCACCTTCAGCCCGGATTCCCCTATCTCAGACTCCCCTGGCTACCTCAGAAGTCACTGCCCCAAGCATCCCCAGCCCAGATACTCTGGTTCCCCTGATCACCTCCTGCCTGGACAACCCCCCTCAATACTGGATCCCTTGAGCACCCTAAGCCCAGACTCCTCCATCCAGGACTCCCCTGGCGCCCTTAACGCCCCCTTCCCTGGCCACCCCTTGCCTGGATCCCCTCAGCCCTCTGATTACCCTGTGCTTGCTCCCCACCATCGGATCCCCTGGGCACCTCCAGCCCAGATTCCTCCACTCAGGACCCTGATGGAGCCTTTAACGCCCTTTTCTCCAGCTACCCCCTGCCCGGGTACCCCAACCCCTCCAATTAACCCCTGCCCACTACCCTCTCCACCCAAGCCGGATCCCCCGGGCACCCCCAGGCCAGATTCCCCCATCCCGGATCCTCACTCCAGACTCCCCCTTAGCGGCCCCAGTCCCTTGATCACCCTCTGCCCGGCCCCATCACCCCCAGCCCCCTGAGAACCTCCCCTCCCCAGCCCTGCCCGGTCCCCTCAGCCCTGGGAACCTGCAGCCCGGCCTCCCCGCTCCCGGCCTTCCGCAGCCCCCTCGGAAGGCCCTTCTCGGTCCCCCGGAGCACCTGCAGCCGCACGAGGCCGGTCCCCGCGCGCAGCCCCGCCCGCGCCAGCATCGCTCCCTCCGCGCCCCCCTCCCCTTCTACTCCCGCCGCCTCCGCCGCCACGCCGGAAATACCCCTCACGAGATCCAGCCTCTTCCGGCGCGCAGACACGCCCCCTCCGCGCCTCGGCCCCACCGCGCCCGGTGTCCCGCCCCGTTCGATCCGTGCGGCCGCACCGGCCGCCGCGCTTTGGTTCCGCCCTCACCGTGGAACGCGGGGGACGGGATGGTTTCTCCAAACAAGACGTTTATTAAATTAAAAACAAACACGAGAAGTACCGGTGCGGCCTCACAACATCCCCCTCCCTCCCTCCACTCCAGGACGCGGCGAGCGGCGCCCGGGAGGTGGTGGGGGTCCTCGGTGTGCGGGGCGTGTTTTGGGGGGAGCCCGGGGGGAAGGGAGGAGGCGGGAGGGGCCAGGAGGAGAACTCCCAGTGTGTGGGGTTGCAGCCCCCCTGGCCTGACCTCCGGGGGTGGGAGATGGGGCAGATTCCCAGTGTGTAGGGGAGCAGGTCCTCGGGGGGTGCAGCCCACCCTGGGGTGGGGAGAGGGGAAAGGGGGAGACCCCCAGTGTGAGGGGGCAGCCACCCCTGGGGTGGGGAGGGCAGGCCCTTGGCGGGGCGGGGGGTGGCCCCCCCAGTGTGTGTGTGGGGCAGATCCCCAGGGGGTAGGGAAGGGCAGACCCCCAATATGCAGGGGGAGTGGGCTTGGGGGGGGGTCGCAGAGCCTCTCAGGAGGGTTGCAGGCTCACTCGGGGCTGGGGGGGGGCGAAGAAGCTTTTGGAGGGCAGAGCAGATCCCCATTGTATAGGGGGGTAGGTCCTGGGGGAGGAGGAGACCACCCCCAGTGTGAGGTTGCAGCCCCTCCGGGGGTGGTGGGGCAGTGCAGGTCCTCTGAGGGGGCAGGAAGATGGATGCGGGTCCTCCTCACATGTGTATGTGGGGGCACCCCCCAGTGTTTGTGGGGAGCAGAACTCTGCAGGGAGAAGGGAGGGGAGGAGAGATCCCCATTATGTAAGGGGGCAGGTCCTGGGGGGGCAGGGCAGAGCCCCCTGGTGTTGGAGGGGACCAACCCCCACTGTGTAGGGGGGTCAGGCCCTCGGGGGGCATGTTGCTTCAGAGGCCCTGGGAGAAGGGGGTGAGGGTCAAGTCCTGGGGAGGAGGAGGCATGCCCTAGGGGTGTGTCAGGCCCCCAGTGTGTGCGTGGGGCAGACTCCTGGTGTTGAAGGAGAGTGGGGCAGGGGCAGACCCCTGGAGTTTGGCGGGGTGCAGGCTCCCGTGTGTGTGGGAGGTGGGAACGCACCCCCTGCAGGGCCAGAGCCCCTCACTCCCTGAAAGCAGGATCTCGCCCCTTCCCACGCCAGTGAGGATGAGGCCACCCTGTCCCCCAGCTCCCCAAAGGACCAGGCAACGCTCCAACTCACCCCAAACTTCTCCAGAAGGTCAAGCCTGACCCCTGCTTGATGTCCTCTGCTGGTCCCTGTCCTCCCAGGGACTCCCAGGGCTCCCCTCACCAAAAGCTCACAGCACCAGCCACCCCCTCGAGGACGGGGTCACCCCATGCACACAGGGCAAGGCTCTGAATTTTTGGCAATCTGCACTTTCTCTCTTAGCCACAATACAGGTGGACTCAAGAGGGTCCTGCTGGGAGGGCTATCCCCATGCTCCTGCTGGGAGGGCTATCCCCATGCTCCTGCAGCTGTCCCCAGCTCCCCATCTGTCCCAGCCACAGCTCCTGCCCCCAGAACCCCAGCAACGGCCACTTCCCTGCCAGTCACAGACTTCCTGGAGTCTGGCTTGCCCTTAAAGAGGTAGAAGGGCGAGTCCAGCCATCCCAAGCAGGGCCAGCCCCATAGAGCTGGTGTCCAGCAAGTCTTGGCCTCTCCCAGGGCTTTTAATACCACCCCAGCCTGAGAACTGCTCTGTTCCACAGTCCCAAGTTGGACCCATCCCCTGCCACCCTCTCAATCCTCACAGCTCCATCCCAACCTGGGCAGCCCCAAAGCTGTCAGGGGCCTCATCCAGCACCAACAGAGTGCAGGGAAGAACAGCACAGCACCTCCAATCCTCCACACAAGCCTCATCTGCACTCCTGGCAACAATAAATACTAATAAATACAAACTTTTCTGCACTTTCTGCTCCCAGCCCTGGGATCAGCCTCACCCGGAGCTCTCACTCAACTCTTCACTCCCCATCCCCAGCTCCAGCCAAGTGTCCGAGCTGGAAGCAGTGCTGGCAGAAGGCTTGGGCATGACTGGAGTACCAGGGCTGGTCCCCAGCCCTGCCTCTCCTGGTGAAGCTTCCTCAGTGATCCCAGCCTTGCCGCAGGGCACAGGCACCGCTTTTGTGCTACTTGGGAGGACAAGAGCACACAAGGTGGGCAATGCTTCAAAATGGTGCTTGCTTGTTGTCCCTGTACTCATCTATCCCCAAAGTGCTGGGCTGGAGGCTCCCTGGTGGGCCCTGGGGGATGGAGAAGGTTAAGCCCGGGGTGAGTAGCAAGGGTTCCTTGGCATCTCCGTGAAGGATTTCAGTTCGTAAGGGATCCCCGAGTCGACCTCAATCGACTTGCGAGAGAAAAGCAGCCGGATGTCGTCATGAAGGTAGATCTTCCCCGACTTGGAGCTGTGAAACCTGAGTGGAAACAAGAGCAAGGTGCAGGGCCCTCAGGTTCCCAGGAAAGGGTAGGACGGCCCTGGAGAAGGCATGACCCTCCTTCCTAGTTTAGCCCATGGTCAAGGTGCCTACTTTCCAGTTACCTTCAGAGGGGGGTGAGACCACAGCTCCAACCTCCCCAGAAGCGTGGCCAGTCCTGGTGTGTCCTACCTTAGGTGCATCAGGTAGCAGAGGACTCTGCGAGGTGGGCCAGAGCCTAGTGGATCGCTGGGATCCACAGTGACCCCTTCCTTCTCCCCCACGGGCACCAGGAAGATGCGATGGCGTAAGAAGGTCATGTGGTTGGCCGGCATGTCCTGGAAGTCATATGTCACCAAGAACATCTTCACCACAGTCTTGTTGGGGTTAAATAAGGTCTAGAGGCAGAGAGATAAAGAGTTAGACTGGGAAGGATGCAGGAATGGATCTGTAGGGCCTGGCTGAAGTATCTGGGGGCAGCACCAACAGGCCCAATAGTCCAGAAAGCCCCACACCAGTCCCAAAGGGCTTAGCCTGAGGCTTACACATCAGTCCTTTCCACCCACCTCCACTCCCGTGCTCCTATCCTATACCCACTGTACCTACATGCTCTCCTGTTGAGACCCTGTCCCTCCTCACATCTCCCATCACTTCAACTCCCTGTCATCACACTGGGGACCCCATGCTACCCTCTTGGCAGCCATATACTCTCTCTCCACAAACTTCCCTCTTCCCTGCCAAACAATATAATGGAGCGTATCCACACTGGGGAGGCAAACAGAGCCTACCCATCCCCCTTCCATGGTGCTTCTAGAGGACAACTCACCACTTGGATGGTTCCAGCTTTGGGGACACTGTAACCCTTCTTTCCCAAGGCCTCCAAGTCAATCACTCCCTGAGGCAAAGGAAATTGCATATGAGAGAGGGAGAAAGCCCACAGAGAGCCCAGCTGAGACCTGGTGCAGAGTCTCCCTTTGCAGGAATGACTGGCACAAGGCAGCAAGAAGATGCCCAGCTCAGTCCTTCTCTAGACCCAGGAACGAACAGGAACAATGCAGATGGCAAAGCCACAGCCACGAGATGGCCGAGCAGCAGCCTGCCTGCAAGTGTTCCCTCTTCTTTCCCCCTCTGCACTATGGGTTATACTCCGCTGCCGGCACAGGTGGCCATCTCAGGTTAGTTGCTCAAGCTATGTGCAGTCCCCCCTGGACACAGATGCCTATGTACAGCCCCCACTAGCCTCCGCCACAGTCCCAGCCCTCCCTCATCTGCATACCAGAAAAGGCGAGGGCACGCTATGTTCAGAGATGTCGAAGTAGGTGACGTCAACGGGCAGAGTGGCATGCTGGGGGCAGTAGGAGCCGCTGGCACCGATCTCCGCCGTGAACCCCTCGATCCTCCCTGATGGTGCAAAGCGCCCTTTCAGGATGGACTCCTGGGAGAGGAGGGAAGTGTTAGAGGCCTTCAAACACCAGTCCTGCCCCTTGCCTTGAAACTGCAGGAGGGATCACTACCATTTCCACTGCAATCACATGCCTGCCTGCTGCGGTGTGTCTCCTGGACTTCCAGAGACCACACATGAGGAGCCCTGGCTGCTTGCTCTGAGACAGACCCATCCTGCAATGGTGGGGTGAAACCAGCTCTCTAACACAGCGCTGCAGCAAGCACCTTGACTCAGCTCCACAGCAGCCACCCGAGCAGGACCCAGGGTCCTGGTGTGTCACCCAAGATCCACTGGTAGAGACATCTTTTTGGTGGATAGTGGCTGTGTGACATGGCCATGGTACTCCTGACCCTTGAGGACCATCGACCCAGCCCCATGCTGGGGATCCTGTCAGGTTCAGGCTTTCATGTCCATCATCAGCCCAGCCTGGAGCCCCTGGGGCCCATTCCCTCCCTAGTAGGTGGGTACTGTTACCTCAAAGTTGCCCAGCAGAGCGTGGCTGACGGTGGTAGTGCCCCAGGGCACTGTGGAAGACCTTGTAGTCCTCCGGAGATGTCGCCTTTGAGAGAAAAAAAGAAGATAGGGGTTGGACTGGAGAGCTTTCAGCACTGCACTGACTTCTGCAGGTTCCCCTATCACTTCCTTTGGTGGAGGTTGAGCTCACTTTCCTACTTGCCAGTGGCAGAAGAAATCTCCTTCCACTCCACAGCCAGGAGTCATGTGGAGGAGAGATGCCTGGGGCAGGGAAGGAGAATGACCTGACTATCCCACAGGGCTCTAGGGTGCTGGGATTACTGGGCACCCTGAGCCCCCACATCCATCCTGTAGGTCTGCTGAGACACTCACGATTTGAGGCGCAGGTCGCTCTTCAGCCTCCTCCCAACCACAGTGCAATCTGCTGAACTCTGGAGGCGAAAAGAAATCAAGAAGTGAGTTAAGGCAGGGGACACCCCTGGGAGGTGCTATCACCCCTTGCCCTACTGGATAAGGGTCCCAGCAGATCGGAGAAGCTCCCATACATGGGGAGCCATCAGCAGGCTCTGCAGGGGTGGTCAGCAGGACAGCGCGAGGGCTGTGATGTCTGGAGGAGATGTGTGGCTGCCCAAACCCCAGAGCAGCTCTGCTGGGGATCAGGGTGGTGATACGCAAGCTCCCACCCTGCAAAGCAAGTCTCAGGATCAGCCCTGGTGACAAGACACCCCAGACAGAGCCAGGCACCAACACCTCCCTGCTGCACCTCCTAGGAACAGCAACACATACAACAAAGCTCCCTGACCAGCCTGGGGAAAGCCCCATCCCTTGGAGAGTCACACAAAGTCCTTGACAGCACCACTGGGCAGAGGGGTGAGCTGCCTGCCTCTGCCCACACCCAGTCTCCTGTAGCTGCAGGGTTGGGGGTTAAGGCCAGGACCACGTTGCAGCCTCCTTTTAAAGATGCCCCCTTTTCAGTGGCTTTCTCTTCTGGAAGCCACACAAAGGGCAGTACAACACAAAGGGATGATGGAGCTGGCTGGCATGATTGGGCGGGAAAACCCAGGGAAGCTGCTGGAGGGCTTCACTCTGCATGGGCAGTGCTGTGGGCAGCTGGGCTGGGGGACAGTCACCAAAAACGGAATACAGGCATGCATGGAGCTGTGCCCCATTGAGAGTGCATCCTGGCTCCGAGCACAGGAGGTGATTGCAAGCAAAGGATCCAGTGACTACAAGGTGTCAAGAGTTCATGACAACCTGCAGACTGTTGTGTCCCAGGGCTGGCTGTCACCTGCCACCCTGCTCACACCAGTGTTGCAGCACTGGGACCGGACAGAGCGCTGTGCCATGATGAACCACGGTGCCTGCAAGGACAGCCCTGAGTTCTTAGTGCCCCCTGGCCATTCCCTGCCTCCCCCAGTGAGTGATGCTCACCTTGGCGGTAGGAAGCAGGTGATTCCAGAATGGGGCCCCCTTGGCATCAGTACTGCGGCAGGCTGTGGGCACAGGATGGCATGGCAGGACCCTCTTCTTTCTTGCCGGTGGAGACAGGCTTTCATCCTCAGAGCAGGAGTCAGTCATAACTTCGCTTGCAGGCAGCAACTTCCTTTTGGCCGGACAGCTGCTGTTGCTGAGCTGGCTGCTCCCGCAGGGAGTCTTCTCCACAGAACTCAGGTTGCTGGGCTCGGGGCTGAGTACTGTTTGTGGAGCTGTGGGCTCCTTGCACCCATTGGCCACTGCAGGCCATTCGTCTTCACCACTAGCCCTGCTGCTGTGTGCTGGGCTGCTCCCTGGCTTCTCTCTCTTCCCACCGGAGTCCAACTGGTCTGTTTGTGCAATATTGTGCAAATCAAGGTGAAGTAAGTTGTGGCCGCTTGCCCGCTCCCCATAGTCTGTCGGCTGATCCCCTGATGAGACAGCAAAACTGTCTCTTGTGTGCAAAGTACTGCAAGCAATGTGCTGGGGCCAGGAGGAGGAGACGACATCCTGGGACTTGTCCTCTCTGCTGGTCTTGGGGCTGTGGCTAGGGCTGATCTCACACCGGTGCTCCACCACCCGCAGCCCACTGTGGGAGAAGTGCTGGGCAGAGCTGTACAGGGACAGTTCCTCCACTAGCAGACCATCCTCAAAGGTATCATCATCATCCAAAGAAGCCTGCCCAGGGCCTCCATCATGCTTGCCATCCACCCCCCCGCCACCCCAGTGAGTTCGTCTGGGGTCTCGCCCCACCTCAGAAGTTCGCTGCTCGGGGTAACTCCTCTTGTTGGCTTGTCGGCTGCCTGCCCGCTGCTCCGTGCTCTCGGAGGAGCTGGAGAGGTGGGAGAAGATAGAGACCTGGTAAACCTTCTGACGTTTGATCTCTGTCTCGTTGTAGCCCATGAGGATGCTGCGGTGGGTGCAGCGCTGCGAGGGAGGCTCCAAGGATGCCTCTCCACTGGATTGGGACAGGCTGGGGTCCGTGCTGTGCTCTGGGGGCAGTGATGTTTCCGTGTGGATATGCCGCATGGAGTCTTACTTTCCGGGACTCCGAGTGGAGCCAGAGTCAGAACAGCCCATACAGCAGCAGGAGGAGGATTGTAAAGTGCCACAGGCCAGATGCAACGGCAGGGTGTGGGAGCTGGGTGCTCAGGATGTCCGTATAAACCCTCCACTATGGGGTGCACTGCAGCACAGCATCTGGAAAGAGAGAGTAGGAGAGTGGCGATCAGCCCAGGATCCCTGTCCTTGTCCAGGCTTTTGGCCACAAAGGGCAGCTCTCCATACAGCCCCACTAAGATCTCCCTCTCTGGGGACAGGAAGAGGAACCAGATGGCATCACCCACCTGCGAGATCAGCACTTCCTGGGCGCAGAGAGGAGTCTCCAGCTGGGCTGGAGGCTACTGGGGACAAGCCCAGACAAGTGAGGAAAAGGGGGCCTGCCCTCTGCCTGGGACTCCAATGTGCTCGTGCTCTTGAGTGCAGGAGTCAGGCAGGTCAGACCAGTCCCAGGGGCTCAGGTCTATAATCACCTCTTTGGGCCACAGGTTCTCTTAGTGCTCACCAAGATGAGCTGCCCCTGCTGAGTGAGGCAGGGTTGGTGCCCTATGCTGCCAGCCCCACGATGGGGACAGGAACCTGGCTCACCAGCCTGGGAAACCTGCCCTAACATCATAGCTTTGCTGGCTTGGACCAGAGATCTCCACCACCTCAATTAGCAGCTCCTGCACCACCCACCTGACCCCATCTGCCTTGAGACCTCAACCTCCTCCTTGCTGCGTAACACTTTACTTTTGATTTTCAGCCCAGTTTGAGAGCTGTGAGAATCCTGGCCATGACTGTATGTGGAGTGCTAAATACTGAAATGGCTGCAAGAGCTGAGGAGATGCCAGAAAGATCACTGGCAGACTGAGGAGCTTCAGAGCCTGACAATGCCTTGCACCTTTGCCTGCTCTTGTGGTTACAGGCAGGTGAGCAACAGGGAAATCAGTTCTCCAGGTGGGTCACAGCTACCTGGAGAGAAAGGCTGCATGTTGTATTTTGACCCCTCCTTGTGATGGCAATGGGCAGGTGACAGGTCAGGGTGGTTGTGCCATGGGATTTTGTTTATAAAGAAGTGGTAAAAGGTAAAACCATGCACCAAGGCAAGCTGGAGGGCCTCTAAGATAAGTAAGGGACTGGAATATCCCTCCTATGAGGGCTTGGAGAGCTGGGACTGCTCAGCCTGTAGAAGGCTTAGGAAGGATCTTATTAATGTATATGAATACTTGAAGGGAGGGTGCAAAGGGGATGGAGCCAGGCTCTTTTGAGTGGTGCGCAGTGATGGGACTAGAGGCAAAGGGCACAGACTGGAACACAGGAGTAAACACTTTTTAACTGTGAGGGTGTCCAAGCACTGAAGCAAGTCACCTGGAGAGGCTGTGGATTCTCCATCCTCAGTGATAATCAAAAGCTGCCGGGACACAGGCTTCTGCAGCTGGCCCTAGGCAGCCTGCTTGGGCAGGGTGGGGTGGACAAAATGACCCCCAGATGTCCTTGACAACCTCAGCCTTTCTGTGTAACCTGGCATGCTGCAGCCTGTGCTGACTGCCCCCATACTCACCCCTCTGCAGCAGAACCCCACTTTGCTCTGAATTAACTTCCCTGTCCCGCAGCGGGCAGTCGTTGGCACAACTAGCTGAAGACACCTGCCAGCCAGGCACCCCCCAGAAGCGGCGTGGCTGCCGTGGAATGGCTCCCACCATCACAGTGTTACTCTCAACTTCTGCAGTGTTCTCTCCAGCTCTTCAATTTCCACGGCGGCTCTGAGGGGAAGAAAAACAGGAGATGCGGGTCTGGAGTGATTCAGATGCTTTCCAGGAGAAGGGCAGGAGGGTCCACACAGGCACAGAAGACATTGAAGGCTCAGTTGCTCCCAGCCTCCTGAACCCAAAGGCCACACACATGTCAGCTATCTCAGGCAGTGCTATCACTTTGACTTCTATTTAAAACACAAATCATAGACAGGTTTGGGTTGGAAGGGACCTTAAAGATCATCCAGTTCCATCCCCCTGCCACTGGCAGGGACACCTCTTACTGGATTAGGTTGCACAAAACCTCATCCAACCTGGCCTTCAACACTTCCAGCACTGGGGCATCCATGACTTCTCTGGGCAACCTGTGCTACCACCCTCATTGTAAAAAAAAAAAAAAAAAAAAAATCTTCCCAATATCTAACTTACCCCTGCCGTCTGTGACAGAGCCCCTCCCCAGCTTTCCTATAGGCCCCCTTTAAGCTAAGCTGTAAACTCTCACTCCTGGCTCATATTTTACATCCATTTTGCATGCCTTCCTGTATGAAATCTTGTGCACATGAACAGATCCCTGTTTGTTTCTGGCGACTGTTTCATGCTGTGCTTTCCAAGACATCAACCTCTGGGCCTCCAGGTAGCCACTGGTCTCACATCCACCTCCTGCCCCTTCTATACACAGGAGCACAGGACACTTTCTAGCCTTACAGGAAAGAAGAGCTTGCAGTTGTTTTCGTCTGGTAACAGATGCCTGGCAGGGGAGGTGTAAACCAGGAACCTGACAGCCCTGAGCTATGACGACCCCCTACCAGCTTCCCCCAGCACAAAACCAGCAGTCCTTTTATGTGCACAGCACTCACCTGCTCAGATGTGCCCTTGATGCACAATGAAAATTTTCAGACACAACACAGCTCCGCTGCAGTCATAATCCACCAGTACTGCAGCTTTGATGGCTGGAAGAGGGCAAGAAGAGTCAGCTCAGGCACCAGCTCATGATGCAACACCCTCAGAGTGGGCAGGAGCCCTTGGGCACCTCCACCCTCAGCCTCTTTGAGGCAGGAGCAGCTCACAAGCTTTGTTGGCCCAGGAAGCTCCAAGTAAAAGAGGAAATGCTGCCCATCCCTGGGGAACATGCCCTCCCCACCTCCCTCCCCACGCAGCCCTTCACTGGGGGCTCACTGCAGCATCCATCCAGACAGAAGCCATGTCCATCCCACTAGGCACCCCAGCCCAGCAATGAGTGCTCCTCTGAAGGCTGGAAACAGCAGGGTCAGGCAGATGAGCAAAACCCCCAAAGGGATGCCTAGAGCACCAAACACCCGAGTGCATCCACTTTCTGGCACTCTGGTCTGGCAAGTCATGCTGGTGGGAAGCCAGCTTCAGCTGGTCACTCGCTGTGCTCACTGCCTGACCTCACTTGTGCCAGGAAACAGGTTGTTCTTTCATTCCATGTCCAATGAGATTTGTAATTAACAGGCAGTCATGTCCCAAGAGCCAGCCAGCCCAAAAGCCACCACCAGCAGTGCTGGAGAAGGACACCACCAGTGACCAGCTGGAACAGAGATAGAACACACCAGCTCCCAAGGAGTACTTGCATTACAGCAAATCAATGCCATAGCATAACAAATATTTGGTCCAAAACCTCAGCAAAAGCTCTTTGAAAGGATCAGCTCCTTGTGGCACCCTACATGGAACCTGCATCAAAGCAGACAGAAAAGTAAGTGAATGCCTGCAGCTGTGGATGGACACCAAGGCGGTAACATGCTATGCTTTGCCTGCCTGGAAGGTGAAGAGCTCTTCCACCAGGCTGCTGCTTCCCTCCTCCATCCCTGGAGGAGATCTGTACAGTGACTTGCATGGCAGTCAACCACTAGGAAGCAAAATCAGCAACAAGCAGAAAGAGTCAGCATGGTGGGGTGGGAGAAAGCCACATCCTTCCTGCATATGTCCTTGCTGGGACAAATAAGCAGTTTTGCTTCCATCTTTTCTTTCTCTTTCCCATGTCCCAGTGCAGTCACTGCCCTTTCTTCCCCAGCAGCAGCTACATTTCAGGAGAATGGGTCCATCAGGAGAGGCTGACATGCTGACGCCTAGACCTCATCCATCCCCGCCTAGACCTCATCACCAGCCACCAGGTGAGGCCAGCACTAACCAGTACTGCACACACCTAGCATAAGGAGCTGCACTACGTTTTGCCAACCTGGATACTGTTGCTTGAAGCATCACGATGGGAAATGCCATGATTCCCCAAGCCCACCCCTAGAAGTGTTTCCACCTTGGGACCTCTTTGTACACCCCCCTGGACTGCTGCCCATCAGCCTGGGATGAGCAGCTGGAGCACAATAGTGCCTCCAAGATGCAAGGCATTGTGCCCAGGGGAGGTTCCCACCCTGCTTCCTCCAGCCATGGTGTTTCTCTTGGCTATGCTTGGCTCTGCCTTGCAGGGCAGCTCCTCCCCATTGAAAGCCCAGCCAGCTCATAGAAAGTGTCAGCCTCTTACACTGTCCAGCAGGAACCCACTGCTCCCCTCAAGAGCTGAGGACTGAGCTGGGATGGGAAGACATCAACTGGTTACATTTCCCAGGCATCTAGGTACCCTCTCCCAGGCCAGGGATCTTCGGAGCCTGACATCTGGCCACTCAGATAGGATAGACCCAGATCCAGCTCAGCTAAGCAGCCCAAGCATCATCCCCTAGATGCAGCACATGGGACTCCCTGTGCCCAAGCCGAGGGTTTGGCCCCTCTTAAGCCCACATGACAGTGATTTTGCCAGTATTTCAGCCTGTGCTGGTGCCCTGACTCTAAGATAGGATTTAAGGGCTTTGCCAGAAGCCAGAGCTCCTTCTGCTCCCTGCCCTGCTCCTGCCAAGTTCCCAGGTTTCCACAATGCTCAGAGGACAAGAGGTGCCCTATGCATTTGAAAGAGTCTCCCAGTACATAGGTCCAGAACTCTGCCAGAATTAACTTTCATAGAATCACAGAACAGTTTAGGTTGGAAGAGACCTTAGAAGTCACCCAGTTCCAACTCCCCTGCCATGGGTAGGGACACCTCCCACTGGATCAGGTTGCTCAAAGCCTCGTCCAGCCTGGCCTTGAACACCTCCAGGGATGGGGTAGCCATGACTTCTCTCAGCAACCTGTTCCGGGGCCTCACCACCCTCACAGGAAAAAAATTTACTATCTCATCTAAATCTCCCCTCTTTCAGCTGAAAGCTGTTCCCCCTTGTCTTATCACTACATTCCCTGATCTTGAGTTCCTCTCCAGCTTTTCTGTAGGCCCTTCAGGTATTGCAAGGCACCTCTAAGGTCTCCCCAGAGCTTTCTCTTATCAAGGCTGAACAATCTCAGCTCTCAGCCTGTCAAAGCCTGCCACCTTTCCTTTCTTCCTCCAGCCTGGCAAAAGGCACTACATGTTAGTGGCCACAGAACATTTGGTGCCTATTCGTTTTCACTTAGAAGAGAGAACCTACAGGGAAGAACTGTATCCAAGGCGCTGGAGCACAGACACTGCTTTTCCCGGGACACCAGGCCACCACACCCTGATGCAGGATGACACAGAAAGGCCTGGGAGGGGAGAGTGTCAGGGACTTGGCTTACCTGCTGGTTTCGTTCTCATTAGCACATCCAAGGGGAACCCAGGATTAACAGACCGTGGTTTCAATCTGGTGGCCACAGAGCAGGATGGCAGCTGAGGAAGGGTCCCTGTCTGGGTGATGCAGCAGCTGTACCACATGCCGGGCTGCAGCCTGCAAAAGGATCTGTTGCTGTTTTAACTGTAATGTACCAGCCAGGAAGGAAGTGGGAAGGATGCAGGGGCAGCTCTGCCAGCCAGAGGGGCATCTTTCATGGGGCTGGACTGTCAGAGCCCTTGGACAGAGGAGCCTGGCAGTGCTGGCAGCGTGGCACTGGAGCAAGGAGAACAAGAGCTGTGCCTGAAGGGGCCATGCTCCCCACCTAGGGATCCATGCAGCCTCCTAAAGCAGTACTGCCAGCTAGTCCAGGGGACACATGACCAGTGGGGCAAGAGGCTTTGGTTAGGACATTGCTGCCTGGGGCACAAAGACATGTTTAGGGGCTGACAGGACTGAAAGGGGTCCTTGCACCATTTAGAACACAAAAAACCCCCCAAACCAGCCCCATATGGGCTTTTGCTGCCTTTCTCCACCCTGCTCTTGCTTCTGGGAAGTGCTAAGGAGACCTTTGCAGGTGAAGCAAGAACCGTGCAGCCAGGAAAAAGAGGGACCATCATTACAAGAGGGCAAATAATCAACCTTGGCACAAGCCGAGCACAAGGTAAGAGAAGAAACAACAGAAACTCCTGGAAACAGACTGCCTGGCTTCTAAGTCACAGCTCCATTGGTCCTACCCGAACCCAAGGAGAAGAAAATAAATCTAACTAGTCTAAGTATGGACCCAAAAGCTCCCTGGATCAGGCTAAAAGCAGAACTTGAGAAGTGACAGCAGGTAGAAAGTTCCCATCACAGCCCTGAAGGATGGCAGCACCAGCAGCAATGCTGCCACAATAGAAGGATTTCTCCACAGCTTGACAGATCAGGCATATCACTGTCAAGAGAGAGAAACAGACATATGAGGCTGAGGACCCTCTCCAGTACTGTCCATAGGAGAGATGGCAATCCTGTAGAGGTACTGGTTAGAGAGATGCTAGAGGAGAAAATTGGGCCTGCAGGGAAAGATTATTGGTATGAACTTGGCTCTGGCACTCCCCTGGCATTCAGGCTGGGAGGAAGAAGCCCACACTTGGTGGAAACAAGGAGAGGGAGGGAGGATGCAGTAGTAGAGAGCATCCTTGCCCCACTGCAAGGGCAAGTGCTGCTCTTGGGGGTCCTCAGGAGGCCTCCTGCTGTGTCAGATTTATGCGGCTGTAGAGCTTCACTCCACGATAACAGGGAGGAAACCCGAGCACAGAGCGGAAGGATGGGGCAAGAGGCAGTGCACATTTCTACAGAAGCAGATCTGACACCTCCCCTCTGCCCCACAGCACCCATCCCGTGGGAGGGGACATAGAGGGTGCAGAAGCCCCAGGGAGAGAGCAGCCCCCCCAGCAGAGTGCCTCACTGTGTCTCCAGGCTGCAGCAGGCTCCTGAGAGACTGAGGTCTGCCCAGTGACACGCAGTGCCTCCCCAGCCCCAGATCCATGCACAGGTGCCGCAGGGACTGAGCCCTTCCGCTCGGCCAACACAGGATAACACAATAAAATCTCTCCCAGGAGCTGGAACAGAGCTCCCGGCCCAGGGGCTTACCCCAGCTCCCTCTGATGCCTGTGTCCTGGCACAGATCACCTCCACACACTTTGCCTGGGTGCCTCACATGCAGTCAGCAATGCTGACAATAGCCTGCAGCTGGGAAGTGGGGGTCGTAGGGTCTGCGGACAGATCCTGCTACGCAACCGCCACCTGTGTACAGATTTCCTCCACATCCAAGCCTCGCCCGTCAGCCTCCCCTCCATGCATGGCTACCCCTCTCCCCAGGAAAGCAGCTTAAAATCCATCAGGACAATCAGGCAGCACTCCAAAGCCGGCAGCACCCCCTGCCCACCCAGCCCAGCAGGCTCAAACCTCAGCGATACAGCCCACGGCCACCCAGCTCCAGCGCTGGACACGGAGCCCAGGAAACCTGCGGCAGGCAGGGCAGGGAAATCCCATGCAGCAGCCGCCGCTCAGCTCACAGAGAGGACAGCCCAGGTTGAGGACAGACCTTTGTCTCTGCCTGCCTGTCTCGCTCGCTTGCTGTTGGAGGAGGAAGAGGGGGGCGGTGGGGGACAGCAAGCAAAGATAACACCCCTAGGAGGGATGTCACAGCCACGTTAATCACTTGGAATTCCAGACTCGGGCGCTGCAAATATGGGCAGCAAATGGAGATGCTCAAAGCTCTGAAATAATTGGATCCTTTCACAAGAGCTGAGCCCAGAATCCAGCACAGGAATTCAGACCCCGCTGGAAGTCGAGAGATCAAATACACGGAGAGGCAGGCGCAGCACAAGCAATCCTCAGCTACTACCGTATCGGGCTCCACAGCCCTTGGAGCTGCTCTCGTCTCAGGTGCCTTCTCAGCAGGAGTGAGGGCGAGGAACGACCACAGCGGAGAGCCCGAGCCCCCAGAGGAGCCTAGCCTAGTACCGGCCCCTTCCCATCCAACTTACTCCACTTGTGGCAAGGTGCAGAAACGCTGCCAATGCAAAAGAGGGTTTCGAGGAGGAAACCAGCAGCCTCGAAGCCTTGCTCGACCAGAGGAACAGCTCACGGAAAGGAGACCCTTGAAGCTGCCGGCCAGCCTCTGCAGCCCTGCAAGGGAGATGCCCGGCCCAGAAGGTTTGCCAGCTCGCATCACGTTCCCTACGAGACGCACACACAGCGGCACATGTAGGCTCCTGCTCGGCGCCTCAACAGCAATGAAAAGGCACAGAGGCTTCTGCCAGAAAACAAAGAGGCAGCGGCAGAGCTGGGGGTGGGGAAAACTCTCCGCTGCCCAAGAGGATCCCTGCAGAGGCAGTAGGATGCTGTTTTGCTCCACCATGGCTACTCACCCCCGTGAACCTGAGGTGGCACCCACTTGCCTGATGCAGGGTGTCCGGCAGATGGGCCAGCCCCCCGCTCCCCTCCCAGAGGCAGTGCCGGCTGGGAAGTGCTGGAGGATGCAAACCAGGCCCAGGACAACAGCTGGCCACAAGGGGAAAATTCCTACAGGCTGGCTCTCCTACATAAAAAGCTGTGTCTTTTCACCTCGGGTAGCTGCAGCGCACCACGGCTCCCAGGGGAAGGCGCAGCCAGTATTGCGCCTGTAAGCTTTACCACCGGGGCAGTCTGCAGAGCCCAACGGCACTGACCTTGCAGTGCCACAGCAGCCTTGGCACTCACCCCTCGGGCAACAAAGACAGCACCCACCAGCAAGTCCCAGGCCACCTAGGCACTAGGACACACCAGCCAGCTCTGCTCCAATCCTCCCATCCCTCTCCAGAGGTGGTAGCCTGAAGAACAGGGACCTCGGTCACTAGATGACCACACGGACTGGCCGATCCACTCCGGACCTTGATGCCAACTGCAACCGATTGAAAATTTTCCACTGTTGGTAATTACAAAGTCATGTGCCTGTGCAGCTGGTCACGGGATGGCCACCAGAAGCCAAATGGGTCCTGGCAGAGGGGCAGGGACCACTCTTGCTCTGCAGTTGTACAATGCCTGGTGCCTCTGGCCCTGGCCAGGGCACCAACAGGCTGAGATGTTTCAAGGTGAACACGGACATTTGCCCAAGGGAGGGACACCTCAGGTCCAAACAGGACTAGACCCTCACCATACTAAATGATGCACAAACGTTAGCATCAACAGTCCTTTTTATCCAATGTCCCCAGAGAAGGAATGATGCCCTGAGGTTAGTGCCTGCATGAGAAGTGCTTCAAAACCTGACTGGTTTAACTCAACTCCAACGGAAAGGCAGTCACTTATTGGTAACCCCCATCCCACCAGCTCCCTATCCTGGGCTGTGTACCATGGAAAGTGTGATCCAACCATGCAGCATGAACAGCCCAGCCCACTCTCCATCACAACAAGCAGAGTACAGAAGCACAAACCCCTGACAGGGAGCCCCAGGGAGGGATGATAGGAGAAGACAGCATGGCAACCAGTGGGCAATAGGACCTTCTTACTCCCACCTATGCTGACTCCCCTCTTCTTCCTCTTGCCACCCTGCACACAGCCACAGACAAACACTGCCCCATCTTCCCTTCTTGCCAAGCCCAGCTCTTTCTGTACCCCAATGGCTTGTAGCCATCCACATTGTCCAACCCCAGATGCACAATCCTTCACCCTCCACCTTTCTCTCACACAGCAGCTGGGCTCTGCATCCCCTAAAGTATGCTTTTCTTTAGTCCCACTCCAACCCTGTCCTCCACCATCACCAGAACCTGCCCTGTTTACATGCATCACTGTGCAGGTCACAAATGTCCTCAGCTCCTTACCTGTGCTCTGTTACCTCCTGATCGCTGCAGCCTGTACCATAACTCGCTCAGAACTCTCTCCGCTCCCAGCTGCCACTCACAGCCCTGCCAGCCTGATCCTCTTTGCACACACCCCACTGATAACCCCCTGACACCCATCTGGGGAGAGCCATGGCAACACCAACTTTCCTTACCTTCTTATACGGTTACCAGGGCACTGCAGATCAGCGGCAAAGGTCCTGGGGATGCTGCATTATTCCAGGCAGCTCTGGACACCGGGATCAAAGCTATGTGTGGAAAGAGACAGCAGGCGAAGTGGCTGTAGTGAGGAGGACAGCAAGGATTGTGTATGCAGCATTTACCCTGTGGGAACTGCCCGTCCCCACCACAAGGCCTCTTGCAATACTCTTCCTTTTACTGTAAGAGCCCTTCAAGGGAGGTGCCTGGGCACAGGCACTCGAGCCTCTGGCTCAGTGTTACCAAGCTGCAGCCTGTAGATAAGGCTGCAGCAGCTGTGGGGACATTCAGCATCTTTTCCACTCCTTGTGTTAGACATCTATCTGGCACGAGGGGAGGAGATACCACACACACACACACAGATGGCCATGCACATATACCCAACTCACTGCGATTTAGAAAGTCTCAAGCCTAGCACAGGCTAGAGCAAGGAGATGGGCTGGGCAGGGACTCAGGCCACATTCTCAGTTGTAAAGAGCTGGACACAACCAGGGCTACTGCATGGAAGGAGGATTTCCACCATGAATTCAATGTCCTGTGCTTTGTCAGTGAAAAGGGAAGTCTCACCTTCTCATGGGACTGAAGGTTTGAGAGAACCACTCTGCTGGCATGAGGAAAAGGCGTGACAGCTGCCACCTAAACACTTGCACTGCTGTCCATAACAGAGGCAAACACACGAGTGCAAAAGTGCCTTTGAAGGGAAATGAGAAGGTAGGAGGGACTGGCATACCTGACTGCAGACACTTATATGCAGGGCAGTGGGGGAGACAGCCCAGCTCCTATTCCATACCCTGAAACTGGGAGACCTCCCTGTCCACACACTTAGAACCACCTGCAGGGCCTCCAGAGCCCTCTGCCTGGTGCATCCACTACCCCCTCCATGGAGGCAAGGCTCCTGCAGGGCTCTGAGCGATGCACATGGCTAGGGTGTCATTGGAATGGAAGTGGGAACCCACCTGGTACCTTGATAATGCATGGAAACAGAGGAAGCCTAGGCTCAGCTGGTGCTTCACGTCAAGATGACGCCAGTGAGGACCTGCCTTCAGGGCTATCCAGCATGTGCAGCCTGCAGAGACTACACAGTGCCGGGGCACCACCATAACACCATCCTTTATCTTCACAGAAACAATAGTGAACAGGGACAGGCTCAAGACAACCTTTCTGCACAGGACATGAGCCCCCACATCAGTCCCTGCAAGATGCAAAGGCCCCCATGCAAACCCTGCTCACCGCAGCCTGTGTTTTGCTGTGCTGCCTCTGTCGGAACACACAAACCTCAGAGACCACAGAACCCAGCTTAACCATAGCAACTGAGTCCAAAACACTTTCAACCCTCGTGGCAGCTGTGCTGCTGGGGACACAAGTGTCCCCCACAACTGACCTTTCCCAGGAAAATGAAGGCTGCAAGAGACTCGAGAAGACCATCTCTGGACTACCAGGAACCAGCTTGACCCTGGCCATGCAGCAATGAACCCATGCAGATGGGAATGGACCCCAAGGGCCTCATGGCTCAGACCACCAGACCCTTGCTGCTCTCGATGCGTGTGGGTGTTGTAACAGGGGTAGCCAAGTAATGCAAGAGTGCCCAGAATCCTGCTGAGTAACAAGAGGATTCCTGTGAAGGGAGAGCCCACAGGGCTCTGAGCAAAATGTCAGCTCAGCACCAACAAGCCCAAGGGAAAGGCTGAGAGGAGCAACTTGAGCCTAACACAAGCTCATGGAAAAGTCCTAGACCTGAAAAACCTTCATAAATGCAACTGGGGAGTCTGGACATCCAGCAGTGCTTGAACTGATGGCTGGGGAGGCAGATGTAGCTACCTCTGCACGTCAGCTCTGTCCAGATACTACAGCTACATGCAAGGTGGGTGCTGGTCTCTTCTCAAAAGTCACCAGTGATAGGAAGAGAGGGAATGGCCTCAAGTTGTGCCAGGGGAGATTTAGATTGGATATTAGGAAAAATATCTTTACTGAAAGAATGGTAAGCATTGGAACATGCTACCTGAGGTAATGGTGGAAGCACCCTCCCTGGAAATGTTCAAACAAAATTTAGATGTTGAACTCTGGGACACCTTAATAGGTTTAGTAGGCGCAGTGGTGTTGGACTGACGGTTGGACTTGGTGATCTTAGAGGTCTTTTCCAACTGTAATGATTCTAGGCAGCTTCCTTTGCTCTGGTTCATTACCCTTACGGACAAAATGGGGCATAGACTAAACACCCTTTGAGCACTTACCCACTGGACACAGGCTTCTGCAGCATCAGGCACCAGGGTCAAAGCTTGGAGACATAATAAATCACAGAGCGAAGTTGTTTCTGAAGACAAGGCTGATAAGGCTGCCAGCAGCCAGCCTTGCAGAAGGACAGGATGAGAAAAAGAGCAACCATGAGAATAAAAGGCTGGCAAGGGAACAGAAAATATGGGGAGCAAGTAATTCCTTCCAGACAGTCCTTTGGGCTCACCTCCACCTCCATCTGCTCCCTATCTGCTTGGGATGGTCAGGCAGCTGGGAGGCTGTAGAAAGGCTACTGGTGACTTCCCTCACTATCACTACTGTTTCGAACAGGTATCATGGGAAGACAAATATGGAGTCCTTCCAGCCAGAGGGCTGGGGGCCTGCGTCATCCCCAGCCTCCTGATAATGCCAGCACCCCCCTGCAGATCACAGCTCTGCACTGCCAGCAGAACAGGGTGGATAGTTTATTGTCCAGTGCTTTACTGCTGATGGGCTTTTTGTGCTCTGCAGGGAGAGAATGCTGCAGACTTCTGGAGAGACGGCTAAGATAGGTGTGGGCAAAGCAATAGGCTAGGCAGTGCACCTAAGGCAGCACTTCCATCCTCTGGCACTGCAAATACTGTGTGGACAGCAGAAACAAATATAGGAGAAGGGGATAGACAGAACACCACCCTGGTTCCTCCATTCACCTACAACCTGGTCAGTCCTATAGGCCAAGAGCTGCTACATTGCCAAATATCCCAAGAACTGCAGAACCAGGGAGCAGCAATGGTGGGAAGGGATCTCAGTGGTTTTTTGGTCCAATGCTGCTCACAGCAGAGCCAGCATTGAGCAGTTTACTCAGGGCTTGCCCCTGCCAAGGGCTGAAGGTCTCAAAATGTGGAGGCTGCTCTTCATTCTCTGTAACCTGCTCAGAATCTAATCACCCTTGTGGGGGAATATTTTTCGCAGTCATAGAATGGTTTGGGTTGGAAGGAACCTTAACATCCTTCCAGTTCCAACGTTCTGCCATAGGCAGGGACACATCCCACTGGATCAGGTCGCTCAGAGCCCCATCCAACCTGCTCTTGAACGCCTCCAGAGATGGGGCATCCACAGCTTCTCTGGGCAACCTGTGCCAGTATCTCACCACCCTTGCAGGAAAATATTTCTTCCTAAGATCCAATCTAAATCTCTATCAGCTTAAAATTCTTACCCCTTGTCCTATCCCTGCACACTCTGATAAATCAGAGTCCCTCCCTAGCTTTCCTGTAGGCCCTTTCAGTACTAGAAGGCTGCTATAAGGTCTCCATGGAGGCTTCTCCAGGCTGAACAACCCCAACTCTCTCAGCCTGTCCTCTTGGGGAGGTTCTCCAGCACTCTGATCATGTTCATGGCCCCCTCTTGATGTGCTCTAACAGATCCATGTCCTTCCTGTGCTGAAGACTCCAGAGGGGGTCTCACGAGAGAAGAGCAGCGGGGAAGAATCACTTCCCTTGACCTGTTGCTCACAATTATTTTGATGCAGCCAAAGGTTGGCTTTATGGGCTGGCACATTACCAGCTCACGTTGAGCTTCTCAACCACCAAGCACGCTCAGTCCTTCTCTTCAGGGCTGATCCCAATCCCTTTTCCTAATACCTAATTGGAACTTCCCGTATGTGCAGTTGCTCCTCATCCTGTCCCTGGGCACTTCCCAAGAGAGACTGTCTTCAGCTCCGTTCCAAACCCACAGCTGCCAGCAGCAGTAAGAGACACCTTCACTGCCTTCCCTTTTCCAGACTGCAGAAATCCACTGTTCTCAGCCTCTGGCCCCAACACACCACAGCACACCAACAATCTCATGACAGGGCCAGAGCTCTAAGCCATCTCTGGAGAGTGCTGGAGCCCATTAGTCTGCATCCTGCCCAGCACGAGGTGCTGCTAGGGAGGACAAGAGGTACGTGTGGCCAGCCCTGAGCAGCAGATATCCACATGCCTTGGGGGTGCTTAAAAATAAGAGACTCGCCTCAACACTGGGATCATCAAAGGTTGTTTTTGTTCAAGTAGTTGATCCTTTGTGTGGTTGGATGTGATGGCAAAGTCCCTATGTCAGTGCCTGCCACAAGACACTGAGGCTATCCTGAGTCTTGTGTTCCAAGTACCTTCTCCAAGGAGTCCAGTTCTACATACAACATTTTGGCTTCACCATTGCCCTCAGAAGCAATGAGCAAAACCACCAAGAGTCAGTTTAGAAGAGACCAGCTGGGCTGGATGGAGACCCAACAGCCCAGAGCAGGTTCCTGGATGAGCGAAGCAGCCATCCACGACCCCACCAACACTCCACTGGGTCTGTGGCAGAGTCCAGGTGGATTTTGGAAGGATTTCAAAGACAACAAATAACCATGCATCGAGATCCACAGCACACAGCCCTCATCCCAGCTCTCATCTGACACTGAGTTCATGTAATCCAGAGTGATCTGTTTATCTGTCTCCACCCCAGCAGGGATCATTCACTCTTCCATCCTCTCCCCACTTTCTCAGGGTGGATAGAAAGGTTACTGGGCAGGATATGACCAGGACAGAGACATGCTCAGCTTGCCCAAGGCTGCCTGCATGGGGACAGGGGTCTACATCATGCACTGGAGGCCGGGATACGCTGCTTCTTTGTGCTGCTTATCTTCGGTCCCTCCTGGGAAATCCTCAGCACCCCAGGCCTCTCTGGGACAGCAACATACCCACAACTGGAGTTGATGTGTTCAGAGTAGGGTTCAGCACTGCTTGAGCCAGATCCTGGCCTGTTCCCAAGCCACAGGCAGTGTCACCATCTGCTAAGCCCCATGGCTTTTCCAGCTTTTCTCTGGCACAGTTACTCCACTGTCTGCGGGACCTAACATGGGCTGTCAGGCCTTTGGGCTCTCTTCAAGCTCAGCCCTGGGAGAGCACCTGCCCTCTACTTGCTGCTGACTCATTTACCTGTGATTCACCCACTTCTGCACAGCCGCGTGCATGTACGCAGTTGCTGGGACAATGCCACAAGCTCTGCAAGGTGGCAAATCCAGCCCAGAGCCTGGCTGGGCTGTGCCAGAGCCCTTGTCTCCTGCAGCACCCAGCGCAGGATGGGCAGAGATGATGCCGCTGGCTTGAGTCCACAGTGAGGACACAGGGCAGAAAGGCAGGCCAGGAGTGCTGCCACGTGCCAGCACTGCTGAGATAAGGCAGATACTGTGGGAGGGCTTCCTCCCAGCTTGGAGGCTGCCTTCCAGGCAAACCCATTCTCTTTATCAGTGCTCCGGCACCTTGCCCCGCACTGCTGGCTGTGTTCATTCCACTGGCAAGCTGTTTGCCAAGTAATCTGCCTTTGGGTTCTGCCAAACACGCCCCTCCTGGGCTGTGTCTCTTCTCAGTTTGATTCTCCAGGGTGGAAAGCCCTGGGAGTCAGAATGGGATTTCCTCTAAGCATGGGCATGGTCACTTGGCATCAGCTTGTGCCACTGCCCGTGCAGGCCCCACAGACTTGGCAAGTCCCTGAATCTGGAAAACACAAGCCACGGACATGACACTACCTATACACATCCTCTGCAGGCTGCTTCTCCAACTAGCAATTCCCCTAACGCTAGAGGCTGTAGCTCAAAGAGGCTTGCCCCATGCCCCTTCCCTTTGCCTTTCCCCCAGCATCACACTTTCCATGGGTTCTCTGGAAAACCTCTGCCTCCTTCTTGGAGGGGACCAGAGCAGACAGAGGTGACAAGAGGAAGGCCACACACCACAGCTGTGCCAGAGCCCAGTGAGGGCTGCAGCACACACCTCCCAGACAGCAAGCAGCTATGTGTACCAAATACGTCCATCTGCATCACGGAGAGCACAGGAGTGCCAGTGTGTCCAGAAGATTTTGGTTTAGTGATTGATAGGAATGGTTGGACTCAACGATTTCGTGGGTCTTTTCCAACCTGGTAATTCTGTGATTCTATGATTCTAAAGATGCTGGTCTGTGCAGCATAACCAGTTGCCGACCTGTGCCTGCCTGTTGTAGCTGAAGGATCCATTTCACACTGACTACAGGAGAAAATTACTGGGACCAGACACATTCTCTCAGCCTTTCCTCTCCATGTCTCATGGGTCAGAGTCACCCATGAGAGACTGGGCTCTGCTCCCTTTCACCTAGGATTGCTTGGCCAGCTGCAGCATTTTCCCTACAGCCAGAAGCAGGTTGTTCAGGACAAGCCTTGCTGGTGCTGCAATAGACAAGTCAGTCAAGCACCTCATTTCCAGCAGGGTCATGCAGTTCAGCTGGGTCAAGAGGCTCCAATACCCAGGAATTAAGGCCAGACTAAACCATCCTTTGGGCAAAGAGGGAGGGACAATGCTTTGGGCTGGGATGTCATGAATTCAAAAGGGACAAAGAACAATCTTCTGCCAAAGCTCAGCACTGTACATCAGAGCTGCTGGTTCTCCATGGATTTTTACGCTCCTGATCCTCGCCATGTATACACAGAGCCTTCCTCACAGCAAAGAACACCAAGTTTTTATTGTCACATGGGGTCCCATGTGCTCCAGCGGCTTCCTCTGCACACCATATCTTGTCTCCTCAGGATGCTCCAGTCCCTAGTGTCCCTTCTAGGGAGGTAGCGGCGTTGATCCATAGTGCTCAACACGCCTCATCAGCAAGGCCAAAGGCAGAGCCAACAGTGTGATCACAGTGTCACCAAGGTTACAGCACTGGGCAAGCACCTCAGTGAAACTCAGCAGCTACCAGAAGAACAGACCCAGGAATTTAAATGCACGTAGTTAACTCACCTGTCACCACTGAAAAGACTGTCATCCCTACAAGCTCAGGGAGCCCATGAGAGAGCAGCAATACCCTAGGTGAGCTCTTGGATAAGAACAGCTCCCTGCCATAGCTCACAGGGCAAATAGGAAGCAAATGGATGTGCCCTAAATCCAGTTAGAGCAGCCAGAGACTACTCCAACTTGAGCTAGACTGTAAAAATCTCCCGTCAGACCCTCATTTATGACTACCACAGGTGTAACACCCTATCTGCAACAACCCACTCCAGCCAGGCTGGGGAGGAGAGCAGAGAGGAGACAGCCAAGCTGCTCTTGCTTCTGGTGTCTCTCCCACACCAAGGGGATTCCTTGCAACTGCCTTGAGTTCCTCTTCTGCAGCCCAGGAGGCTGAGAAGAGTTGCAGATCATCCCTCAAAAATACAGAGACAAGACCTTGCTACCTTGAAATGGTGCATCTCAGGTTAGCAGGCTGAGAACTGTGAGCAGTGGGGTGCCAGCTTATCACCCACCTGTACATCTTTCTGCAGCACAGGTGACACTAGAAAGCAGGATGAGAAGAGAGGATTTTTGGGCAAGGCTAGGCAGAGAATTTTATGCTTTCTCAATGTGGATGCTAAGCAGCAAGAAGTACACAAAGCTGATGCTTCTGCTGAAATGGTTCATGGTCACAGGGACATAGGGCATGACACCTACCAAGGCGAATGGAGGATGTTACCATTTCCCAGAGCCCCAGACCAAGCCTTCTGTGCTCTCTGCAGTCCTCCTTTCATGGTGCTTGAAAAAGTAGAGCAACCTCCAGGCTGCTAACTTAGGTGGTGTCCGCAGTGACCTTCATGGCATACATCCTGGGACCAGCTTTCATCTCTTAGACAGAGCCCAATGAAGCACCAGCCCTTTGGTCCAAAAATCACATCCAAAGTCATCTGATCCAACATAAGGACCAGATGTGGAATTTCTTTAAATGAACACTTAGACAAGGGAGCAAGCCTATGCCAGAGGATGGAGTCGAATGCTACTCCTGCCTGAAAGTTTTATCCTTGATTTTTGTGGTTGGTAACACAAATCTAAGTTTGCTGAAGTTGGAAAGCCCACTGTGTGGTTCACAGCTGGTGCTCATCCTTCCTGCAAGCTGGAAAACTATTGTCTCAGCAGCCCTGGCTAGCCCCCCACCCCTGGCAAGGGGTTGTTTTTGTTGACTCAGCACATCCTGGGTAGGCTGGCTGGCTGGCTGACACTGTTTGAATCTCAGGATGGAAACTAGTTGTGTCCTCTTTCCACCTTGCTGTGGAAAGGAAAACAGAGGTTTCTTATATCTATCTCTTCCCTTCCTTTGTTTGTCAGCCCCCTCTGGTGCTCTGCCCCTGTGGCACCCTGAGCCAACAACATTAAGCAGAGGGGCTAAGAAAGCAGCCAGATTTAGGCTTTCCCCCTTAACTACACACACAACATTCAGCTTTAGCCTGGGGAGGCATTTACAACCCCACTTCCCTCTTTCATCAAGGCAAAATATGCCTGCAGGAACCTAGGACTGCTTTCTCATCTGGACTTTAGAGAGATCAGGCATTACCTTTTATTATCTGCATTGCCATTTATTCACTGGCTCAGAGCAGGTTGGAGAACCCCAAGTGCTGTCTGCACCCGCTAATTCAGTGCCAGGTGTGGTGGCACCTGTAAATACAACACTGGTGTGTGCATGTGTGTGTGAGGCTAGGGAATGAAACCAAACCACTTGGCAATCCCAGGGCAGAAAGCCTGCACAAAGCCTACCATCCTGGCCCCCAGCCTTGTCTTAACACTCATTCATCTCAGGATACAGTTCCAGTTTTCACTCTGGTCTTAAGCTCCCCAGGAAGCTGCTCTCACTGACCTTCACGACTTTTTTTCTCTCTGTCCCACTTCCAGCAGGGACCTCAACTGCTGCTGTCTCACAGCAAAAGGGTCTCCATGACCTCTGCAATTCAACACACTGGGAAAGGCTCAATCCAACCCCTCTACTCCTAGCCCAATAGAGGCGTCAAAAGCCCTCTTTGTTCCTACTACAAAACCTACCCCACAACTGTGCCTTAACCCTTAGGGCACTGTCTCAAATAAAGAGTGCTTCACAGAAGCAAGGCAGGTTGCAGCATCCACGGGTAGCTGGATTTACACTCCACCTATGTAAGAGCTGTGCTGACAGCCTACTGGTAGCTTGAAGGATGCATCAGATACACACAACAGGGCAGGAGGACAGATACCTCTGACCATCCTCCTCATCAGAACAAACTACTACCAAGCTATTTGGGGATGCTGGGCCCCACATTGCTTCAGCAATGTGGGAGTTATTAGAACTTGCAACTCTCTATACTCTCCTGGTCTCACTCTGCCTGCCCATGGGTCAGCAGGTTTTCTACAAAACAGGCAGGCAGATTTGAGGCTGCAAGGAAGGAAGATCAGTGAGGAAGGAAGCACGTTGGACCAGGCATTTCTCCTGTCACTCCTGGAAGGACTCCTCTGCCCCTGCTTCCAAGTACAACCATCGCTCCATACCAAGGTGCAAAACAGAGACAGCAAGGGATGCCATGCTGTTGCCTCCACAGCCTGGACAAAGGTGAGAGACCAGTGGCAGCACTCCTGATTCTTGCCTTGTCTAAGATAAGCTTAGATCCACATCCGCAGCAGCAGCCCATAAATCACAATCACACACTGGAGGAAGCAGTGCCATGGGGCTGTCTGTAACCACATGCCCTGCACATGGGAGTGCAGCCAACCCTCCCTGCCCTAGCACAATCCCTGGCAGTAGAAGGCAGCATGGACCAAGGGCTGCTTTGCAGTACCCAGAAATGCCAGCACCACAGCTAGGATGGACAGCTGCCCTGCAGCATCCTGAAACACCATTTCCTTCCAGCTGCTGTAACGTCCCCTCTGCCCCGCTCCAGTCCCACTCCATCCTTCTCAGACTGCCAGGCCACAGGGAAACTGAGGCATAGCATGCTGTCCCTGCCCCATGAAGGAGAGCAGGTGAGCAGCCCTCAGCGCTGGGCACAGACTGGGGCAAGGGTGGTACTAACACCTCCAAAAACTCCAGCAATGTCCTGTCCTGAGAAGATATCTGAAGTATTGGCATCCTCTGTTTTAAAAGAAGCTGGCCCTACTCTGCTGCTGGCCATAAAGACTGCAGCCTGCTCAGCTGGGCTACATGTGGCCCCACAGATTGTCTCTCACGTTTCCTGGCACCAGAGCAGATGCAGACATGCAAGGCATGTAACTTCACATGACCCAGAAAAGAAAGGTAACACTACATAGGAAAAATAACAACAAATTAAATAGATTAAAAACAAAGAAAGAATCCTAAAGGCCCAGATAGAGCATTATACATCAGAAAAGCATGCTAGCTCCCAAAAGGCTGGTAGGGGACTGGATGCATCCTCTAGAGCTGGTCATTGCATTCTTTACTTTAAAAGATTCATGTGCTTGAGAAGAGACTTGGATTCTCTGGTCCAGCTCTAGAATCTGCTAAGTGTACAGATACTGACTTCAGCCTCTCAGTTTTCACCACACACCTCCCAAAACCATTCTGAGGGCCTGCTTACCAGTTAAGTTTCCAGGACCAGGACAACAGCAGTGTTCACCTATCTCAGCACCCTTTCAATTCCCTAGCTCTGGTGTGGTAGTAAATCACCACCCATCTCTCTACCATGTAGGCAGAGAAGCTAAAGATAAAGATTTGCTCATTCAGGCCCCAGATCAGACATCTCATTAATGTTATAAAAGCTACAGGGTTTTTATTGCATTTCATAGAATCACAGAACCACAGAATCATAGAACCATAGAATAGTCTGGGTTTGTCCAGTTCAAATGGGTCACTGAACGAGAAAGCAGAACTTGAACTACAGAACATTTATAGCTATTCTGCACTGTTCATCTATAAACCTCCTGACATGTTTACCCAGGCTTAGGTGTCTTGGTTGCCTTGCTCCACCTTCCTGGGGAATCTATGAAAAAAGACCTCTTCACCCTTCCCCTGGGAAGCCCATTCAGGTGATATTTGCTGCTGTTGTCGTGCAAAGCACGACATTATTGCCAATACCCTTGCCCCAGCTCTATCTCCCAGGACAACATAACAGCAGATTAAACTCATTATCCCCTATCACTTTATAGCACAATCTTTTCATTTCTCTGTTAACACACATCTGAGACGTATCGCATTACAGGCAGGCTCACTCCAAAGGAAATTCCCTTCTCTTCCCTTACAAGAATTTGCACAAGCAATACCTTTTCTTTTTGTTAGCAACAAAAAACCCAACCCAAACCAAAAACAACAAAAGAAACTCCAAACAAAACACAAACCAAAAATCACTGCAAAACCCCCCACTTAGACGTTCACTTAAGGTCAGAATGTGACTTTTCTTTCCAGACCACCACTTTGGTCAGACCTTTCCCAGGCTCTGGAGGGCAGCATTCTCACTGCTGCTTCCACTGGTGCAGCTCCACCAGCAACGTTTAGAGTGCTGTAGTAAGGAAGCTCTCAAGGGTGAGATGCCTTTTCCTTCCCAAAATCAACCAAACACATGAACACAGGCATTTCCTGGTAAACTGCTCCTCCTTGCTTCCAGCCTCTGCTGCAGGGGTGGCCTCTGACAGCAGCCTTCCTCCGGAAACACCACTGCGTTTTGCTCGGTTACTCTAACAGTATGATATTGTAGGGAAACAGAATTAAACAGAGCTGTAATAAATCATTTCTACTGAGCTGCCAGGAAGAGGGCTGCACAGGAGAAAGAGAGGAGCTGTAAGTGTTTCCTCAACAAATCTAAGCCATGAAACAGCCCTGTGGTTACAGGGAGCAGGCACGGCAGCAAGAGAAGTACTTTCAGGGTGGCAGATTGACCTCACCGATTGTTGTGTTCTCTCTGCCCAGATTTACCACACAGCCACGAGAGGTCACTGCAAATACCTTAAGATCCCATACTGCCAGCCCAGAGAAGAGGTCGGCAGGACCAGACAAAAAGCCTGATAATATTCTAGTTCCTCAAAAACTGCTTATATTTTTAACTGTTGCTGGTTTCTATAAGACGAATTGAAAGCAAAACTCAGACCTGCTACTTAATGCCACAAGTGCTTTATTTTGCTAGCAGCCACAGCAGAAAGGACCTCAAGAATTACCCTCTCTGTCTGCCACTGTCCCAGCTACGCTAATGCCATCGGCAATGCAAACACTGGTATAGAATGTAAGCTATGCTAACCTGTCTGCACTGTGGTCCCACTGCACCGCTACAGCACTGCTGACCAGCAGTAAGAAACCCCAGCACGCGGCGTCCAGGCATTTTTCCCAAGTCAGAGTTGAGCAAAGAGTTGGTTCTTGCAAGTTATTCTTTATGCATCTTCCAGACAGGGCACTTTCTACAGCACTGCTGACTATCTTCTCACAGTTTAGGGAATGAAGGTAGAAACACCCCTGAGCCAAAGTTTCCTCTTGGTCCCAATGATCCACTGTCTCTGCTGATATCACAAAATCACTCGGTTAGAAAAGACCTCCAGGATAATCGATTCAAATCATTCCTATCAACCACTAAACCATCATAGTGACACTGCTCAGGATGTTGTCCCTGTCTGACTACTGGCAGGTATGCATGACCTGGACTTGCCCAGGGTGATGGCAGCAGCAAAGCACAGCAGCACGTAACTCACAGGATACTTTCTGAACTTACATGCAATAGCTCAGCCAGGAAGAAGTCTCTCTTGGCTGCGACTCCCTAAATGCTTATTCCAGCACTGCCTGTCTTAACTCCTCCCCAAACCAGGAGTTGAGTATGTGAGCCCACTGCCTTTGGGCTTTACTAATCTTTTGTGCTGTACTTAAAAATGTGTACTATGAACAGGCAAAACAGAAAAAGAGGGAGCAGCACTTCAAAGATGACACAGTTATAACTCATCAGGTCACAGCACCCAGGAACTCGAGTCTTAGGAAACGACCTCGGCATGTGAGGTGCTGCACAAACAGCAAAAGAGAAAACACTCTCTGCCCTCAAAACTGGCAATTCACACCAACATACACACATAACTCAGTACCTTATCTGCTGGGCTTAGCATCCACTCCATGATATTCCATAGCACATCCTGGGGCCTTAGTTCCAGAGGAATGATCTGAAACAACAGGCTGTGAAAGCAGGGTAAGAGGGAAGTATATTTCTTGGCTTAATAGATCTGACCATACTCTGACATCATCCATACCTGCAATATATTACAATGTCAATTCTCACACCAAGCACTGAAGGTCATACGCAGAAAGAGCACTGCTAGAGCTGCCAGTCTGAAACCACCTTCCACATCAGGTATCAGTGTCCCAGCTTTCTCTGTGGGAAGATCCAGCTGCCAGTGAGAAGCAAGGTGTTTGCCTCTTAGAAGGGCAGGAACCTGTTGGAAGTAGGAGGGAGGAAGCACACTGCTGTCTGCCAAAAGCAGCCCTTCCAGAGGGTCCACATTACAGCTTGGGAACACCAAGGTCTGGAGTCCAGTAGACATTTTACATATAAATGTAGCCAGTTTGAGATTTTAAGATGACTGGAACTGTAGCACTGGACAGAGCAGGGCAGCCTGTACAGATCTTAAGACAACCCTAAATCGGACATAGACACTACGGTGTACTTTAAAGGGTGAAATTGTTTTCAGGGGAATTTATGAGGCTTTGTAGCCTGGGTCATAGTGTGATGGAGGGGTCACAGCTCAGGTGAGGAGACTGACATTTTCGGTTGCAGGGCCATTTAAGCACCTCACAGGCAGGCATCCTTTACCCTCCAGTTCCATCTAAACATCCCAGCCCAAGATGAACTCTGGCTACTGGCACTACAGCAGCATGTGCCACCCTGTACCAATCCCACACATCTGATCGCCTCAGGTTCAAAGCATCCTCCAAACCTCTCACATTCTGGGCGGAGTGCAGAGCTGTGGGCAGGGTGTTGTAGCTCACCAGGAGTGCTGACCTTTGAGAGGTGTAATGAGAGAGGTTTACAGCTCACACAGCCATCCATGTTGAGAGAAGCAGGCTGTGCCTGCTCCCAGCTGATCTCTAACTCCTGGCTTGCAACCAGGGCTTTAGGCACACTGTGGATGACAGGTCAGCTCTCAGTCATGCTTTTATTATGACCAGGCTGGAGGCAGCTTCCTGACCTGTTCTCTCTGCATAGCGAGTGGCATGATGCTCCCTGCTTCCTTCAGTAATTGGAGCCAGCTCTCCACAAGCACCGGGCAATGGGTCTGCCTAAAGGTAGCCCTAGAAATGTTTAACAGCTTCTTTACTTGCTCCAGAGGATGGTCTCAGACTGTGTCAGAAGGCTCTCTAGAGGATCTGCTCACCATCAGAGTACAGGTACTCTGTAGCAAGGCAAACTAGCTGCATGAGGTGGACTGCAAGGTACAAGGCCAGGCCTCTTTGGAGGATGCAAGCAGGGCTGGAGCCACTTATGTTGATTAGCTGAGGATGAGCAACGGCAGCAGAATGACTTGATTTCCTGCATGGTTCAGTGAGGGGGCTCAGGAAACCAGTTTATTTCTAGCTGGGCCTGTTCTGCAACTCAAGGCTTCAAAGAGAACACGTCTGCAAACAGGAGCTGCCTGCCCATTCCCCAGTGAGGGGTGAAAGAGAGGAGAAGGTGGACAAAACAAACCTGGTCACCCACCCTGAGGTTGCTGCCTGTGGAGAACAGCTCCAGATACCAAATTGGCACAGAGAAGCCCAGTGGTACCAAATCCATGGCACAGGCAGGACAGGGCTGCATGGAGGGCTGCGCCAGGTTGCACATTTGCCCTGGCTGATACACCATCCTGTGCTGCAGAAAGCAAAGTGAGGTGAGGTGGCTGGAGAACAAGTCTTATGAGGAACAGCTGAGAGAGCTGAGGCTGTTTAGCCTAGGATCTGAACAGGCTGGACTGCTGGGCTGAGACCAACGGCATGAGGTTTAACAAGGCCAAATGCCGGGTCCTGCACTTGAGGCACAACAACCCTGAGCAGAGGTACAAACTAGGAGAAGCCTGGCTAGAAAGCTGCCTGGAGTAGAGAGGGACCTGGGGGTGTTGGTTGACAGCCGACTGAACGTGAGCCAGCAGTGTGCCCAGGTGGCCAAAAAGGCCAATGGCATCTCGATCTGTATCAGAAACGGCGTGACCAGCAGGTCCAGGGAGGTTATTCTCCCTCTGTACTCGGCACTGGGGAGACCGCTCCTCGAGTACTGTGTTCAGTTCTGGGCCCCTCACCACAAGAAGGATGTTGAGGCTCTGGAGCGAGTCCAGAGAAGAGCAACAAAGCTGGTGAAGGGGCTGGAAAACAGGCCTTATGAGGAGCGACTGAGAGAGCTGGGGTTGTTCAGCCTGGAGAAGAGGAGGAGGCTGAGGGGAGACCTTATTACTCTCTACAACTACCTGAAAGGAGGTTGTGGAGAGGAGGGTGCTGGCCTCTTCTCCCAAGTGATAGGGGACAGGACAAGAGGGAATGGCCTCAAGTTCTACCAGGGGAGGTTCAGGCTTGAGATAAGGAAAAAATTCTTCACGGAAAGGGTTGTTAGGCACTGGAACAGTCTGCCCAGGGAGGTTGTTGACTCGCCTTCCCTGGAGGTGTTTAATGTGAGGGTGGATGAGGTGCTTAGGGGCATGGTTTAAGGACTGGTGGGAACGGTTGGACTCGACGATCCGGTGGGTCTCTTCCAACCTGGTTATTCTATGATTCTATGAGAAGAGGAGGCTGAGGGGAGACTTCATTGCTCTCTACAACTACCTGAAAGGAGGTTGTAGAGAGGCAAGCTGGCCTCTTCTCCCAAGTGACAGGGGAGAGGACAAGAGGGAATGGCCTCAAGTTCCACCAGGGGAGGTTCAGACTGGACATTAGGAAAAAAATCTTTCATGGAAAGGGTCATTGGGCACTGGAACAGGCTGCCCAGGGATGTGGTTGAGTCATCTTCCTTGGAGGTGTTTAAGGCACAGGTGGACAACGTGCTGAGGGGATTGGTTTAGTGATTGATAGGAATAGTTGGACTCAATGATCCGATGGGTCTTTTCCAACCTGGTGATTCTATGATGCTGTCACTCTATGAAGTGCAGAGATGCTGCTAATGGCGAGTTGCCATAGCAATTCTCCAAGCATGCCCCCCTGTCTCCTTCCTTTGTCTTTGCTCCCCCAAGCCTCGCTGTACCCTTCCTGCTGTGTGACATAAAACCCACTACACAGCATCTAAAAACCTCAACACACTGTTAAAAGAGTGTTCATCACCCAGAAGAGGGAAAGCAGGCAGAGGTGGAAGCCCAGCCCCACAAGTCATCATTCCCACTTGCTCTGCAGGCAAAGCGCTTAATCTGGACCTGGGTGCACCACACTGCACTGTGTCCCATCCTCAGACATGGCACAGGAGAGCCAGTAGCCAGACCTCCAGCCACATCCTTTGTTGTGCTGCAACTGGTAAGGATACATCAACATTGTTGCCTGCCCTGCGGTGGTGACCTGTGGCTCCTGCCCAGCCCAGCCAGTTTCCAGCGCAGCTGCCGCCCTACAAGTCAGCCCAATGAGCTTATTCTACCTTGTAGCAGCACCGAGTTTGATGGAATTGGAGCTCTGAGACTCTTCTTGCTGCAACCTGGCAGGTATCTCCAAATCTCTGCTCTCCAGTCCCAGCTCTTTTCCACTTCAGGCAGTTCTGTTCTGCTGCACTAAGCTTTCCCGTGGCTTTAATTGGAGTCAACATCCTCCTTCACTTCTGATTCTAAAAACTGTTGTCTGTTGTTGCTATGTGCCTCTAAACAGTTGCCCAACCTGGTGTGTAAGCATAGCTCCCCTCTCTGCTCTCCCACATGGGCACAAGATGCAAGGGGAAAACAAAGGACCCTGCTGAACCACGCTAAGGTGTGATACCTGCCTGTATCTTCCCATGAATGAATTTAATGTCTTAGCAGAATGGATAAAACCCACAGCTTCTAAAAGTTCTGCTTCCCTCCTCACTCTGTTGTTCCCCAGATCCAGTAAGGCCCACCACAACTGGTTACATCACTTGAGGGTTACAGCAGAAGCTAGTGAAGCCTCAGTCCTGATCCAGGATGAGTCACAGAGCTCAGGAGACCATACTACTTCCTTCTGATACCATCAGCCATGTCTTACATTAGCTAAAAATAAAAATGGGCCAAAACTTCAGAGCCATGTCTTGCCTCAACACGAAACCTAGCAAAGTTCAGCATAGCTGAAAAATCACCTGAGCAAGTGGAAACCAAAAAGTGCAGAGAGGCCAAAAGCCTTGGGTCTACAAATAAGGGAGAGGCTGGGAGGCGGTGGCAGATGCCAAGCAGCCATCCAGCCATACAGAGAGGGACAGAGCTGGGCTCTTGTCTCACCGAGTTGTGGGTTTTGGAGTATTTTCACACCCAGAGGCTTGGCGAAGGCTGTTTTCTGCACCACACGCAGCCACCCAAGACAACAGGAACTGACTGCTGCAAACAGGAGGGATGCTGCATTTTTGGCAGGGAAAGGCTGGAAAGCTGCAGGCCTTCTCCTCATTGTGCAGTGTGTGGGCACCCACAAAGCATGGTCGAAAGGATGCTTGGTGCTAGGGCTATAAAAGGGTTCACATGTACATCCGATATGGCTTAGACACTTGAGGTCAGTGAGGAATTCAAAGTTCTGCCTAATCCCTGGGACGCTGTGCCCAGCAAAACCTTCACTCACAAGGATATGGGACTCTTACACAGCTCTTAGCAGGAAGCCACAGGATCGCACACAAATAGGGGCTCTAAGGGACACCAGCAATATTCGGGGACCTAAAATTAGCCCCAGCAGATGATCTTCTGCTCCATTCTTGGGAGCAGTGAGAACCAAACAAGGATTCAGCTGTCCCAACACTCCCATAGACAGGATCTTTGAATGCCCGACCTACTCGCAACAGAGATGGCAGCACAAAGAGGAGACTCTGTATGTAACTCCAGTGCCAGCACTTGTGAGGAACCCAGGGCTCCATCTCTGAATGGGGCGCACCTGCATTTTCTTGTGGTTTCCAGTGGAAAGAAGACAGTCTCTTAGATCAGCTGGTAACACCAAGGGACAATGGCAGCCTGTAGATGCCAAGAGCAAGGTGAGGGACATTAGGCTAACCATTTCTGTGGAATATATAACCTGCACTTTGCTCAGTCTGTTGAGTTTGCCAGCAAAGCTTTCCCAACAGAGGCAATGCAAATCTGTCCAAGGGTCTGCAAGATGTATCAGCTTCCAGCTTACTTCCAGCTACACTAAACTGAACTAGCAAGGTTAATTCTACCTGAATGCAAGTTCACTGACATCACCTGGGTTAGGCAATATTCAAACCAGAGATAAGTTCATGCTACAACCAAGTAATTGGAGGAGTTGCTGCATTAAACACATACAGGAGATTTGCTGTCCCTGTAGGTATCAAGCTACAAGGTCAGCAAGAGGGAGCAGGGGTAGAAAAGTGGCCCCAACATTGCAAGGCTTGTGTTAAAAGGCTTCTTGTCACAGAATCACTAGGTCAGAAAAGACCTCCAGGATCATTGAGTCCAACCATTGAGTCCTATCAACCAATAAACCATGTCCCTGAGCACCTCATCCACCCTCACATTAAACACCTCCAGGGATGGTGACTCAACTACCTTCCTGGGCAGACTGTTCCAGTACCCAATGACCCTTTCTGTGAAAATTTTTTTCTGATGCCCAGCCTGAACCTCCCCTGGTAGAACTTGAGGCCATTTCCTCTTGTCCTGTCCCCTGTCACTTGGGAGAAGAGGCCAGCACCCTCCTCTCTACAACCTCCTTTCAGGTAGTTATAGAGAGCAATGAGGTCTCCCCTCAGCCTCCTCTTCTCCAGGCTAAACACCCCCAGCTCTCTCAGCTGCTCCTCATAAGATCTGTTCTCCAGCCCCTTCACCAGCTTTGTTGCTCTTCTCTGGACTCGCTCCAGAGCCTCAACATCCTTCTTGTGGTGAGGGGCCCAGAACTGAACACAGTACTCGAGGTGCGGTCTCACCAGTGCCGAGTACAGAGGGAGAAGAACCTCCCTGGACCTGCTGGCCAAAGGCAAGGGAGCCCTAAGAGGATGCTGTGAGGTTCATGGACTGGGAACTCCAAGCATAACTGAGGGCAACCCTTTTCTCTGGTCTTAGCCACATAACATCTCTTTTCCACTGCTAAGAGATATAAGATCCTAGCATGAAGTAGGTATTAGTGATTGTCACAATTCTGCTGGACAGCTCTACTGCTACCATGTTGTGTAGCTGGGAGTTCACAGCATGCAGCACTGACATGAGTGAAGGACTTCCTCCTTCCATGTAACTTTCCAAATGAACTTAGCCCTCCTTCACTTGCTGCAGATACCACATCGGCATCAGCATGAAGGATGAGATGCCTGAGGCCCAGTCTCCAACTGCCTCTGGACTGGCCACAGACTTCCCTGGCACACACTTCAGAGGACAGGCCTGGGCAGCTAGGTGTCCTAAAGAGCAGCTTCCCCATGTAACTTCTCCTGGCCAAAGCACACCTGAACTCCGGAGTGAGAGAAGGGCTTGATCTGCTCCCTGGAAGGACGGTGCTGATGAGGGCTGCCTTCTCAGTGGGAGCATGCCTCATGCATGCACGGCATACACTGCTGGATCCCTGGCAAGCATGCACACTTCCTGGCACCCGGATAGGGTGGGAAGCCCATAGCCATCTCAACCTGCTTGTTAACTTGGGCCTGAGCCACACATTTCTTGACAGTGGCAACAAAACAACTCCCAGTCCCCCTGAAACACTTTGCTACCACTCTAAGCCCCATACATCACGGCCAAGGGCCCCCTCGAGCTACAAAATCCCAGGAAAATGCAGGCAGATTTCAAACAGTTCTGACAGAAAGCAGGATCACATCTGCCACAAGCTCTGGGTGAAATCTCAGCTCTATTTTCTCAGGTGAAGGACAGAGAGCAGCAGAGAATAGCAGCTAGAAAACGCTCCCATTCAATACTGCTGGTATGCAGAAGGACGCACGCAGCAAGCAGTGCAGACTGCAAGTTCTCAAGAGCTTAAAACACGCTGGCCTTGAGCTCCTGACAACTGCGTGCAGGGTTCAACGGGTCTTAACAGCACCAGTCGCACACATCCAGTCTCTCTTTACCACACTGCCAGCAAAGTCAGAGGCAGGAGCACCCAGCAAGCCTGGGCTGTGGGAGCAGCTCATCTGGGTGACAACAACACTTGAAGGTGTCCCTGCAGGCCAAGGGGATGAAAGCACAGGGTTCCTTGGCTTCTTCACACAGCCCTGGTGAAGGAAGATAAATTGGTGATGACTGAGGACATGCTAACCTTGGTGAAGGGCTGAAGCAGATGTGAAAGTTGGCTCTCAGCTGTTAGCACCCTCAGAATAGTCTCGGGGTAGCTTGTTCCAGCTGTGTTGGGTCTCCTGGAAAGACAAGCATATAGACACATTCTCAGCTCAGCTGTGAAACACCCTGCCCATGCAAGAAGACCTGCTGAATGCTGGACAGGCAGTAATTGCTCATTGAAGCAAAGCACGTTAGCGGCCTATGCACAGAAGGAAGAGATCCCAAGCACTCCAGGCCCCGAAGACCCCACCATATCTTTTAGCAGTGCTGACAATATCCTTTCAGCTGCAGCACTGACATCCTCTCAGGGTTCCAGTTATCAACCCCTTTCCCTGCGTGACTCCAGGTGGGTGTACAGTTGGTTCTTCAGAAAGGATTGCTAAGGCTGCTGCCACCATCTCTGGATTTCAGTGGAAAGTAACATCCTTTCCGTGCCCTCGACTTTGTTGTTCTCCACCCACGCAGCTGTACGTCGCTCCACCACACAGGCTTTGCTGGTACTCGAGTGGGTGCGCTGGCACATGGTTTTATCTGCAAGAACAGGCTCTGGCTGTGGTCCCCACAAGCCACCCACTAAACCACCCCATGGTGATGTGGAGCTAGGGGAGGAAGGGCCAAACTCTGCTTCTAACAACCCAAACAGAACAAGCCAAATCAAACACTGCAGCGTTGCCCAGGCTACAGCAAAGGGGTAAAATGACAACTGCTTAATAGAAATCTCTGAGAGACCTGCCAACACTGTCACAAAGATGTTGCTTAAGACTCCTCCCCAGGCTCCCAGTGCTGTAATTACAGACTACTGGAGATGGCATTGTCGGACTAGGTCCTCACGCACATCAGATCCTGAAAACTGGGACAACATCAGCCCCCCAAACCAGGCTTGACATTCCCCTTGCTGCAGGCAAGATGAGCAAAAACTGCATAAGGGTGGTGCCTGTTCCTCCTGCCTGCACTCCCACCCTGTGCTACTACTGGCAGCATAACCTAGCTCTGAGCAGAGCACTGTGAGCACCCCCACTCTACCTTACTGGTGCACCAGGCCCTAAAACAGTCATGGAGGCACCCAGAAAGTTTTTGCTTGATGCCACCTGTGCCTACACAACTAGCAGTTCAACCTGCTGCACCATCCCAAGAGAGATCCCGCCTGGAAGCTGTACCAGCTATTCACCAGGACCATGCTTTTGGAGAGAGTGGAAACAGGACAAACCCCAGTAAGTGTAGCACGTGTATAGGTAAATATATATACATTTAAAACCTTACACCAGTTCTCTGCTTTACCACACTATCTTTCAGAGCAGGATTCAAAGCCTCATAGCCTTAGCAGTGACAAGATTTGCTTTGGACATGGCTGAAGGGCTCCCATTCACATACTGCTGCAGCACAGGAAGAGATAGCGATACACCCGTCAGGGAGAGGTTGAAAACACTCCTCAGGAAAAGCACAATTACCCTAAATGGTCTGAGGCTGGGAGATCTGGAGTATCACCTCAGTTCTTGCATAAAGGGCTTTGCATCTTTGATCGCTTTCAGCAAGAATCACAGGGTTGACATCAGCCCTGGCCCAGGACATGTATTTGTTGCTAAAAAGCACTTCCAGCTGAACCATTAACTGCACTTTTTGGAGTACACAGGGGTCCCTTGAAGGCTTCCCATCCAAGTATTGTTCTACCATCACACTGCTCAGCTGGGGGTTTGTCCAGGCCACACCACAGGCGAGTATGACTGCAAACCACCAGCCAGTCCTGCAAAAGCTCTCTGAAAGGCAGAGCATGTGAGCTCAGCTGCTCTTCATTCAGGATTCACAACCAGCTGAAGGCACCGACAGAAACAGAGGGAAAACACGTTAACTGGCAGCTGGGCACTCACGAGGCCAAGCAAGTGCGACTATGAAAGAGAGAAGCAAAGGCAGAAGGAGGATGAGGATTTCCAAGGATGCTTCTCAGTCAAATAAAATTGTTTTTAAAGCAAACTCAACCTTTGTGAGACCCAGTTCTCTAGATGCTGTATTCACCCTGCTCGCTTGCTCATGAGCAAAAGCAAAATGGAAGAAGAAAGGAAGAGAGCCAGTCAGAAAATAGGCTCCAGGGAGTGGAGCCACAAGGCACTGCAGGCAGAAGGAAGGATCAGAAACACACGACGGTGTTAAAAGGACACACAGGCCAACTCAACCTACTGGAGGAAGGGATTCCCTGGGAGCAACGTGCATGCAGAAGCATCAGGCAAAACCCTCCCTTGGCAGACTCTGACTGCCAAGTAACCCGCAATGACACCCTCCTCAAGCCATCTGTTAGCACAGAAATGGCTCCTGAAGGGATTTCTCCTGTGCTGCCCTTCACACCTGTCCTGTTACAAACCTCCAGCCACAGAAGCCTCTGATAATTTGATTGCAGCTACACTGACACTGTGCCAAGGACATCAATTCAGCCTTCCTTTTTCTTTTCACATCTGTGGTTGCATACCTGCCAATGACACATTTTCTCATTCTGTATGCAGAAAGCACCCCAGACCCACACACTGTGCATTTCCACACCACGCATGATGATGTCTACCAAATCAAGAAGGGGACCAGCATGGGCAGGCTCAGAGCAGTAAAGGCAGGGAAAGGCCTCGGGAAGAGTCAGGAGTCACAGACTTCCAAAAGCCAGATCAGTAACTATCCCCTTGAATCATCCTCAGGCATAGAAGCAGTGGGGAAGGCTGAGGGGTCTGCCCTCTGCTACTCAGCACAGCCATGCAGAGATGGGCCGGGGCAAGCAGCTGGGAGCAGACAGCAAGGAGGAAGAGCAGTGGTGCAGATGTGCTTGCCTGTCCTCCAAGATCCCTCATACCCAGGGAGGGAACTTCCTTTCCTCTGCCTGCTCTGCAAGCTCAGAAGACCTGAAACTGCCAAGGGAACAAAGGTTGGGAAAGCTCAGCACCACAGCAAAGGGAGGGCATATAGACTAGGGGCTTCTTCTGCCTTGGAGAAAGCCTCCAGGAGCAAACCAGCAACCCTACCAGTAAAATTACAATCACAGAATCATAGAAACATTAAGGTTGGAAAAGACCTCTAAACCCATTCAGTCCAACCATCAGCCTCACAACACTGTGCCAAACCATGTCCCAGAGTGCCAGGGCTACATAGTTTTTTGAACATGGAATTTTTTCCTGATATCTACCCTAAACCTCTCTTGGTGCAATTTAAGGCCATTTCCTCTCATCCTTTCACTTGTTACCTGGGTGAAGAGACCAGCACCCACATCCACTACAGCCTCCTTTCAGGAGGATGTATTATTCCCTGAAGTCCATTTCGGCAGAGGGCAGACACAAAGAACAGAGCATCGAGAGCTGCTGTGCCCACCTTACTGCAAAGGTGGCAGAGCAGTGGAGCCCCTCAGCAACCCTTGCCTTGAACAGCAGGGTCTCCAAAGTCAACACAGGGTGACCCCACCAGCTTTCCTTCCAGCAGCAGGTAAGAAAACTCTCATTGGGGGAACAGAAACAAAGTGAGTGGCAAGGCTGAAACAGTCCCCACCCTCCTCACCTGCAAACCAGAAATAACTTTGCAAATCCAGCTTCCCAAGGACAGCAGCTGTGGCAACACACCCTGGCCACTGCAAGCTTCACGTCTGGGCCGCATGAGAGTCAGTGGGAACCCTGCAAAATGTTAGGGGAATGGCTGCTGCAGGTGGAGCGAAGGTAGGTGCTGCCTTCCCTGCAAGAGACACAGAGGTGGCAGCTCTCATCCAAATCCTGTACCTCTCACCACTGCCCTGCCCTCAGCACCCACAGAGCTGCCAGGAGGCTGCAGATCCCAGCCTGCCACTCTGCCCAAGCAGGTGGCCGGGCTGCACTGAGGGAGCTGCACGCTGAGACACGTAGTCCCTGCTAGGGCCCCGACGCTCACTCACGCCAAGACCCGGGCAATGTGAATTGCTGCTATGAAATAAGTCAATGATGAGGCTTTACACGATGATTTAATTCTCCATGTCCTCAACTCCCTTCTAAAGCAGAACCCAGCCAAAAATAACTCTAGTGCCACCACACAGGGAGTTTTCCACCATTTCACCTGCCAGACTTTGTTCACCTGCATATATTACCAGCTGAGACTCTCCTTTCTGTCAAGGTTCAACCCTGCTACGATCTCCACAAGGTCTCAACTTCTTCTTGCTAAAGGCTGATGGACACAGTTCAGGCAGAGGAGGACAGGTCCATACACAGAGCTTCGCGTGCATGATGCTTTTTAAAAAGGTGCTCAGTGGAAGTGAGTTTTGAAATGCCCCAAGACCCAGCATGGCATTCCTCTGCCATATACTTCTCATGGCCACTGCAAACTCCATGCTTCTTCCTTGAAAAAACAAAAGGAATCTGGAGCCTCAACTCCAATCATGAAGCCATCCCCTCTGCCTTCCATGATGCACAGTAGAATCATAGAGTCATTAAGGTTGGAAAAGACCTCTAAGATCACTCAGATCCAACTGTCTTCCCAACACCACCATGCCTACTAAACCATGTTCTTAAGTGCCACATCTACAAGCTTTTTTACCACCATGAGGGATGGAGACTGCATCACCTCCCTGGGCAGCCTGTTCCAATTCTTCACCTCTCTTTCAGGAAAGAGATTTTTCCTGATGACCAACCTAAACCTCCCCTGGTGCAATTTGAAGCCATTTCCTCTTATTTGTTTCATTTGTTACTTGGGTGAAGAGACCAGCACCCATCTTATTACATGCTTTCAGGTGGCTGTAGAGTTTTTTAGACACAACACCCAGGACTGCCAAAGCACACTGCATATGACCGGTGTGGCTTCTGCATAAATCAGGTGCCCCACTACAGCAAAACGTTTTTAAACCCCACCAGGTCTGTAGCTGCCAACGCTGGGTGGGCACATGTCCCCCCCCAGCAGGTCCATCCTCCCATGGCAGCTGTCACCGAGGGGAGCTGGCCTCTCTCACCGTGGATGCTGGGGTTCACAGTCCCACACTGAAGGCCACGATCTGATTCACCCACGGGGCAGATGGAGGCGATGCAGGTGCTGGGCGAGCCCTCACTCCTGATCCCTGTCTCCCCGAGACCCTTGTCAGCTCCGGGTCTCCGGTACTGCCCCACCGCCACCGGTCCTCGGGCACAGGCGTCCAGGGGGGGACAAGAGCAGCCGGTTGGGCCCAGCCGGCTTGAGCCGGTGCCCGGGAGGAGGCGGAGGAGGAGAAGGAGGCGGCCCCATCCTGTCGGCAGAGCCGCGGCCAGGCTGTCCCTGCCTGTTTCACGGCGGAGAGGATGCGGCCTTAGCGGCCGAGAGAAGATACCGGCACGGCCTCCCGGAGCCGCCGGGGGCTTCGGCGGGGACCGGGACCCAGGATGCGGGCACGGGTACTCGGCATGCGGGAATCCCTAAACTCACCCTGCGCCGCCCCAGCGCGCCTCTCCCGGGTTGCGGCCCCGCTGCGTGTCCTCCTAGCCCTGTCCCGGCCCCTCCGGACCCCTCGGTGCGGGGCCCCCCCCCCAGGCCCGCCCCACCCCGCCGGACCCACCAGCTCCGCCTCCGCTGCCGCCGCGGCCCCGACTGCCGCGAGCCGCCCCGCGCTCCTTCCGGGTGTCGCCGAGGCCACGCCCACCGGCGCCAGCCCCCGCGCTCTGATTGGCGCACTGGGCGGGGCGCGGTGCGGGGCGGCCAATGGGCGGGCGGGGAGGTGGCGCCGAGGCCACGCCCTGAGGCCACGCCCCCTCCACGTGCGGGTGTGTGATGACAGCGGGCAGGAGGCGGGGCCAGATCCGCGGCCTCTCATTGGCCGCCGAGGGAGGGGGCGGAGCCTGGCTCGGCGCCGGGTCTGGGGGCTGCGGCGCTCCGGCCCTTTCCCTCCGCGTCCCACCCCCGGCCTCACGGACCCCCGAGGTCCCACCCCACGGCAGTGCATGCCCATGCATGGGCATGGCGGGTGCTGTCCCCACAGGCACCCCCAAGCCCCACAGGCAGTGTATGTCCCAGATCCCTGAGAGCAACCCCACCCCACAAGCACCTCCAAGCCCCATGGACATGGCATATCTCAGCCCGTTGAGCACGATCCCACCCCACAGGTACCCCCAAAGCCACACGCACAGGCATTGTATGTCCCAGCCCCATGAGCAAAATCCCATCTCTCAGGCAACCCCAAACCCCATGGACATGGCATGTCCCAGCCCCACAAGTGTGATCCCACCCCACGGGCATCCCCAAAGCCTCACGCACAAGCATTGCACGTCCCAGTCCCACAGACACAGCCGCTCTAGGACCCATGGTCCCAACTCATGCACTTTTCTCCCACCATGGGCATGATCCCACCCCACAAACCCCTCCCAAACCCCACGAGTACAGAGTACCCCAGGCTCACGGACAGCCCCTAGGCCCCACAGGCACAGTGTGTCCCAGCCTCACAGGCACCCCCAGGCCCCACGGATGTGAGCCCCCGAAGTCCCACTCCACACACCTCTCCACCACGGGCATGGCATGTTCTGGACGCATAAGGACCCTCTAGGATATACGGTACAGCATGTCACAGCCCCACAAGCATGATCCCACCCCACAGGCACCCCCAAAACCCCCATGGCCACAGTGTGTTCCAGCCTCATGGACAGCCCCCAGGTCCCACAGACCCAGTGTGTCCCAGCCCCACAGGCACCCCACAGGCACCCCACAGGCTCAATGTCTCCTGGCCCCATGGATATAACCCCCTCACCCCCCCAACCCCGTGGCCAGGGTGTGTCCCTGTCTCATGGACACATGGACATACACCCCATCAGTCCCACAGGCATGGTCCCACCACGCAGGCACACATCAGATCCCACATGGCATGGCTTGTCCCACTTCAGGGTGAGGTCCCAGGAGTGTGATCCCACCCCACAGAGACCCCCCAGGCCTTCACAGCACAATCTCACCCCATGGGCACTCTGCAGACCCTATGGGTGCTGCATGTCCCAGCTCCATGTACGTGGACCTCCAGGCCCCATGGGCACAGTCCCACCCTGTTCGCACCTCTCCTCCACAGCCACGGCCCCAGGAACAACCCCACAGCCCCATGGACACGGCACGTCCCAGCACCATGGGCACACCCCAGATCCCACAAACTATCCTTCCCCAGGCTCCATGGGCGTGCTACGTCCCATACCCCAGTGTTGCAGTCCCACGCCATGAACACAGATTCCAGCTGTGGTGGAGCTGGCTGTGGGCACAGACCCCATGGGGGTGGCTCAGAAATGCTCCAGCACTGAGCAGCCATGGGGCATTCCACCCATGATGGGGACCCTGGTGGGATCCACAGCCTCAGGTAGCATCATGATTTCAGCAATTAAGGATGAAACTCAGCAAAAAACAGCCCCACAGACGACTCACCTCGCTTCTCAGTGAGCTGCAGCTGCAGGGCCGCTCTAAAAATAGCAAGGACCGGCACTGTCAAACGATAAATATAACCAAGATCTAGTCTTCTGGATGCAAATCAACAGCATGCTGACCAGCGAGGCCTGGGGTCTGCCTTGCCTTGCTGCCAGCCTGCAGGCATCATTTTTGGAGGCACCGTCATGGAGAAAACTGCATCAGGAACTCACTGGGAATAGCCATGTGGAGGGGGGGCCAGCAGGACAGCCATTCCTCTCACTGCCCTGCCCTCCACGCACTTCTACAGGGAGAAGTGGCTGTTGAGCAGCTGCCAACATAGAACCCTGTGTCCTTCTGGAACCTCAGCCTGCTGTCATAAGAGATTTCTTGCTAAATATCCCCTGGCTGGCCCCAGCCTTGGGTTGTGGGCTGTTAAAGGGTATTTAATACACAGAGAATTTTCCTTTCTGAGTGTGGTGATGGAAACACATGATACTCTGGTGCTGCTGCTGGTTTGGGAGCTGCTGCCTTGAACCACACTTGTGCAGGTGCCAGTGAGGAAGAGCCCAGGAGGCTCAGTGCCCCCACACCCCAGCTCATCCCTCAAAGCACAGGTTTCCTATACACTCCCAGGGCAATATTCAGTTTTTCTGCCCTTTGGCCCTGTGTGTCAACTCTGCCAAGCTGGAAGGAAGGTCTGGTGTCCAACCAGGATGGGAGCAGAGCCCGAGGAAATCAGAAATGGGCTGAAAATGTGGCTTAGTCCCCCCTGCATGGCTGCTTCCACAGTCTCTTTTCCAGCTTAAACTGATTGAAACGATTTCAGGGCTAACAAATGGTTAATGAACCATTGTTGGCCTGAACGGGAACTGAACTGGAACAACTTCAGTCACAGCTGAACCCGCTGTGGAGCTGAATCCAAAAGATTTGCTGGTTCAGCTCCTGGGCTGTGTGGAAATATGGGTTCCTTTGTCCTTGACAATAAGAATACATTTCTGTTTATTGTGTGGGCAGCAAAGGATTAATAATATCCCAAGTTATTTACCTCCTGCTTTTGAGTGCTAAGGGTTTGCAAACGATGTCCCTGCTGAGTACACTGTCCCTTAGCAACCTCCCCTGATTTTTTAAACATGCTCTCATTCCAGATAGAGGATTAAGAAGCAGGATGTAAAAGCTTCTTTTAACAGGCTGGGTGGGGTGATGTTGCTCCGGTTCCTCCTGGGTGCAGGGCAGAACCTCAACCATGGCCATTTTATAGGAAACAGTAATACATGCAGAAGGAAAAAACCTCCAGAGGCTGAGGGCAGAAGGAGATGGAGGAAATGTTACTGTACAAGCCGTAGCGTTGACTTACAGAGCAGGGACAGCCCACCCAGGGCTTGCCAGGGGTGAATTTCATCCCCTCCCTGCCAACCCTGGGGACCCTCAGAGGGCTTCACAATGGCCTGTGGATGCAAACAGGGAGGTTTTAATACATTAGGCAAAGCTCTGAACCACAGCTTTTTCTGCCAGGAAGGCTGGGAGGAGGGTGTTTCCCCAGGAAGATGAGGTGTCCCAGGCAGTGTGTGGTGGAACAACGTCCTTCCGTGATGAGCTCTGCTGCCCGTGGGGCTTCCCTTGGAAGGGTGCACTGGGAAGATGGCCGGGTGCCAGCGAGTTCATCGTGGGGTTAGCTCCCTCCCAGAGCTGCCAGTGCTGCCCAACTGGCTGGCTTGTGGGCTGGGGACGCTCAGCCTGTTTGCCAGGCTGGCTGCTTCCATTGGAGAGGCTGCTGGGTACTAAGCTCCAGTAGGCCAAGGAGCTGACACCAGCAAGGCTCCTGCCACAGTTTCAATGTAATTTAATAGTTTTCATCATGGAAGGGTGACGTCCTCATGCACACACTCGTTTTTTGGTGTAGGCAGGGTTTGCAATTGCAAAATCACCTTTGAGAAGTGTGTGCATCATCTCCCAGAGCTGATGGTGCACAATGTGTCTCCTTGTATTGCTCACACACTCTCCCTGTGGTCCATTTCACGCTATGCATGCCTGATCCAAGTCTGTGTAGGTAATCAATAAAAGACCCAAGTGTAGAAACAAGCCTGGAAAGATCAGGACCCCTGCCAGGGAGAGACTATGTGGAACTTTAAAAAGGCCCTTGGAGGAAGCTGATGGGAATCAGCTGTCACATTGCTGGGTGGCCTGGTGATCTGTGCCAGGCTGTCAGGGTTGCAGAGCAGTGGCAGGGCTGGACCAAGCACCCATGGTGACTCATGGCCTCGTCCCAGCTGGCAGAGGAGGTGGAGGAAGCCTAAGGGGCAGGCGTGTGAGAGGAGCCTTTTTGTGTCATTTCCCCTCTTATTAATGTGCCACGCAGGCATCGCTTTGTCAGGCTGCCTCAAAAAAGGCTTTGGGGTTTTATCTCTAGCAGAGCCAGCCCTCCATACGCTGCTGCAGAGACCCAGGCACCTACAGTGCTGCCTCTCAGGGTTTTTCTTTAACAATGAAAGGAGGGAGCCCACAGCTGTCTCACAGAGGGGATGCACCCTGGTGCCCTGCAATGCTGCACTGGAGCCAGGGGACATACCTGGGGGAGTGTGGGTTGACAGCTCCAGGCCCTTTTCCCTGCTGGAACCTGTTCCCAGCAACATGCTTGGTTTACCAGTTCGACCAAAACAGCTGTAAATTTAGAGATATGGATCAAACTCAGAAAGTCTTCTGCCAGAGGAACCCTCCACCTCTCATGTGTAGGAGTGGTGTTCCCTAATGTCACTGCAGGAATCACTCCCTGCAAGGCTTGGCATGGGACTTACAGGCACAACTCAGCCTCAATCACTGTGGCATCTTGACTGAGCCCTGGCGTCCACCAATGCCTCGTCCTGCACTGGAGGTGTCTGCTGGAATTCAGAGCCTGGCTGGGGAAGGAAGCTTTGTCAGCACTGTGGAGAATAGATGGGGTTGACATCATTTTAGCGAGCAAACCCTACAAACCCTCCCAAACTCTACACGACCCTTGTAGCTCCAGCGTTGCCTCTCTCCCATCAGCTGTCCCTCAGAATCTTGCAGGGGAGGGCAGCATTGTTACCCGCATGGGGCCATGGAGGCATTTAGGCACAGAGGAGCAAAGGGATTTTCCAAGCCGTGCAGCTGGATGCAGGTCATGAACCCAGTGCCTTAGCCACTCCACTGCTGCTTTGTCTCTGAGATGCACATAGAATCATAAAATGTTGTAAAGGACCTTAAAGATCATTTAGTTCCAATCTCTCTGCCATAGGCAAGGAACCATTTCACTGGAAGAGGTTGTTCAAAGCCTCATCCAACCTGGTCTTGAACACCTCCAAGGATGAGACATCTATGACTTGGGTCTTCCCAGAGTCAAAAAGGGGTCTTGGCTGTGGCTACACTCAAGACAGTCATCCTACAGCTGCTGGCAGATGGTGTGATGAGGGGCAAGGGCTGCAGGTTGCAGCTTGGCATGCTGAGGGTGCTCAGCAGGAAGAATTCATGCAAGGAAGATGTTCAGCCCTGGTCAGGTACCCAGGGGAGGGCCTCCAGGCCTGGTGGGTTGCAATACAAAGCCACAGCAGTTCTGATGTTGTGTTGGTTATATCCTGCTCTGAACAGCAGAGCAAGATGGGTATATTCATGCCTGTCTCTGCTGGCGATACTGACACAGGGCCCAGCTGCCACCACATATCCAGTGCTGGAACAACATCCATGTCCCAGCTCATCACCAGAAAAATAAACCCTGCTGTCTGCTAGGCACACAAACTTCCCTGCCACTTTACCCCTCAAGGTCACCCATCACCAAGGCCAGTTTGATTTTACTTAACAGCCCCGGTCACTGCAGGAGTGGGGATTGGACTAGATGACTTTCAAAAGTCCCTTCCAACCCAAACCATTCTATGGTTCTATAACCACCGTCTGTTCTAACCTGCAGCTGGGGAGCTGGGGGATGGGCTGCAGGTTTAGAATGGCACCAGGGATGGGCTTCAGAGGGGCTGCCAGTGATCCAGGTGGGACGTGGGGAGACATGCACCTTGCCCAAATGTTGGGCATTGGAATTGGGTCCCTGAGCTTCTCTCACTCCAGCTTTCCTGCAGAAATGTTTCTTTTTCTTTGTGGCAGCCTTAAAGAAATAAAAAGGGAGGAACTGATAAATTGTGTTTACACACCCAGATAGCATCGGCTGCAAGCAGCCAGCCGGCGTGGGCTGTGCTGGGGCTGGTGTGTGCTAGGGCTGCCCAGAGCCGGGCAGTGACGTCTCGGCTTTGCTGCTTGCCTGCCGGCTGAGCTGGCAGCCTTCGCCAATGCCATGTGTGCAAGCCAAGGCTGATAAAGGAAGGCAAAGGTCCCCTTGGCATCACCTTGGCAGGGTGGCAGAGGCCACCCAGAAACAGAGAAACACCTCCCACCACTGCAGGCTCCCTCAGGCAGCCTGCTCACTGCAGGAGTCTGCCTGTGCCTATATTTTGGCATTTCTCTCTGGCCATGCTCAGCGCCCAGGGCTGAGCCTTTTCCTTGAGCTCAGCAACTCGGAGCACTCATGGGGATCCTGCACCTCACTCAGCACCAGCACCCTGAGGTGCTGCACCTGGCTGCACCCCCTCTTTCAGCCCCCAGGTATTTATCCAAAGGTACAGCTGCTGGACGGCAAGGCTGAGCTTCTCACAGACAGGGGATTTTTTAATGCCATCTCAAGGATAAAAACAGCTCCTGGGCTGTTCTGCATGGAGCAAAGCTTCTGGGCTGTTCTGTACGGAGCAAAGCCCCTTTGCTACTGCTGGAGAGCTGTTGAGCTCTGTGAGCTTCATCTGGAAACGGAGGTCAGGAGCATATCCTCATTTTGGTCACTGAAAATTCAAGGTGATGGAAAATCCCTTCCCATGCCTGGCTTGGCCAGCGGATGCTGTCTGCTGGCACAAGGTGGCAGCCCAGCCCAGCTTATTTTCAGCAGGGCCACGACCGGCACCTTTTGGGGGGTGAGCTGGTCCTAGACATGACCTGCCAGCGTGGACCTTGTCCCCTCAGACTCGGGGTGCTGCCCTCGCCTGTGGTGGGCCAGTGTCATAGAATGGAAAAGTCCTGCTGCAGGAAGACAGCCCCGTGGGACATTGGGACACAGCTGGCCAAACTGGTCATGGTAGCACAAACCAAAGCCTGTCCCATGCCAGCACCATGGACCTTGGCAGAGTGTGCCCCTCTGAGCATGCACACAGCATGTTGGTGCAGGATGCAGGCAAGTTCCCGTCTCATTCCAGACGTGACTTGTCCCTGGAGGATGGCTGTGAGTGCAGCTGGCACCCACTCAGGTTATCTGGTACCTGTATCGCTCACTCTTGGAAGGAAGAAGAGTCCCGTCTCCCTGTTCAGATGCATGTCAGTGAAACCCCACAAGGTATGGGGCAGCCCTGCTTATGGGCACCCATGGGTGGCACCTTGGCTGTTGCACCTTGGTTGGTCCTGGCTCTGTTGCCACTTCCTTCTGTGAGGGAAGTGTCAATCTGCTTGAGAGCAGAGAGGCTCTACAGAGGGATCTGAACAGGCTGGACTGCTGGGCTGAAACCAATGGCGTGAGGTTTAACAGTGCCGACACACTTGGGACACAACAACCCTGTGCAGCATTCCAAGCTTGGGGAAGACTGGCTGGAAAGCTGCCTGGTAGAGATGGACCTGGGAGTGTTGATTGATAGTCAACTAAAAATGAGCCAGCAGTATGCCCAGGTGGCCAAGAAGGCCAATGGCATCTTGGCTTGTATCAGAAACAGCGAGGCCAGCAGGTCCAGGGAAGTGATTGTGCCCCTGTACTCAGCACTGGTGAGACCGCACCTCAAATACTGTGTTCAGTTCTGGGCCCCTCGCTAAAGAAAAGATATTGAGGGGCTGGAGCACCCAGAGAATAGCAACGAAGTTGGTGAAAGGGATGGAGAACAAACCTTACAAGGAGTGGCTGAGGGAACTGGGGTTGTTTAGCCTGGAGAAGAGGAGGCTGAGGGGAGACCTTATCACTGCCTGCAACTACCTGGAAGATGGTTGTAGCAAGGTGGTTGTTGGTGTCTTCTCCCAAGAGATAGGTGACAGGACAAGAGGAAATGGCCTCAATTTGTGCCAAGGGAGGTTCAGATTAGACATTAGGAAAAATTCCTTCCCTGGGACTGGAACAGCTGTTTGGTGAGGTAGTTGAGTCACTATCCCTGGAGGTATTTAAAAGATAGGCAGACGAGGTGTTAAGGGGTACAATTAAGTAGTATATAGGTAGGGTTGGACTCAGTGATCTGAAAAGTCTTTTCCAACTTAATGATCCTATGATTCTGTGATTCTATGCCTCTGGTTCTTCAGCACCAGGTGTCACTTCTTGGGGTTACTGTATTCCTGTGTCCTGTTGTTTCCTTCTGCCTGTTTCAGGCTGGAGTCTGCATTGTTCCCAAGGTTCCCTGTGGCTATGTTCAAAGAGACAGCCATGAGGAGCCATGACAGGGACCCACTTTTCCTCTCCATCCATCCATGCCTGTTCTGCAGGCATATTCTTCTAAGAACAGGAGGAGCTGCAAAGATCCTCTCATGGGATAATGCAATTAATCTTCCTGATGATGCCCAGCCCAGGTGTGGGGTTTGCCCACATCCCTGGAATAGCCAAATCGGCTGTGTGTCCATGCATTGCTGGATTTGCTCTGACTTGATACACATCCTTTCCCATCTTCTGCTTGCTTATCTGTAACAGGGACACAGGACAATGCTGCTGATGTGATAGACCTTATTGGAAGTCTGCCCTAGCTAGCATTTCCTTTGGATTTACAGTTGATTCTCATGACAGATCTCTTTACTCCCTTGTTGTTGCCATAACCTGAGCTTTGACTCCCTAAGGCTGGGAGCTGGACAGCCCTAGCTTTTCCTGTCACTGCAGGACCCTGCTCTTCAGGGACTGCACCTTTGCCTTAAAGCCATTTTCATGCAGTAGATGCTGCTTCCAGCTTCTGTAGGAAACTGGTGCAAAGATGCCTCACTGAACAGTTGGTGCTCCTCTCCATGCATCTTAAGCACATCTGCATCTCATCTGCATCTAGAGAGGAAAACGGGTCAGAAGGAGCCCATGGAGCAGAGGGGCAGATCTGAGGAGGGAGCTGTTGTAGTTGCCAGCATGACTGGGCAGGGCAGGGCAGCACCAGCAAGCTTCTGCATTGCCAGCACGGATGTTATCATCTAGAAAAACCCTGTCTGTGCATCCACTTGCATGCCACTGCTGTCTGTGCACAGATATGCAAACACACCTAGAATGACAGCATGGGTATCTCTGTGCTCAGAGGACAGCAGGTAGTGGAGAGGACAAACATTCCCACTCTGAATCACAGCTGCTTATGGCCTGTCGCCTCTGCACTCAGCTGGGACCCTAGCTAAGGTTTCAGCATGCTGGTTACAGGTGGAATGTGAACTGCCAGGTCTGGCTGTGCCACTGGTTTGCTGGCCATAGAAATATACACTCTGGCTGTTATTTCCATCTCAACTTCTCCCACTCAAAGGGACATTTAGAAACCAACTGCTCTCACTGGGCACCTTCAGCTTCCAGTGCCCATCTCTGCCCCTCATATCTGTCCTTAATTTCAGTGAACACACTCAATCCCTCACCAGGCTCTTGGGAGGACTGAGAATTAAATGATGCAAAAATCCCTGCCAGCTGCCTGTGCAGGGCTTCCTGGCTGAGTCTTACTGGCTCTGTGCAGGCGAGCGCGCAAGCAAAAGGGGTCATGGGCACAGGGGAAGCAGGTGCTTTGGCCTCCTGCTCCAAGCACCACAGCTGCCCCCATCCCACTGACGCATCCACTGGTGGAGGGGCACAAGGGTAGCCAGGGATTGAGCAAAGCCATCTCACCCCTGGGCTTTGCACTGCATTGGTGGAGGATGCTGCAGCAATGCTAGCAGTGACAACAATGGGAAGTAATTTTGGGCTCCCTGCAGCAATTTCCAGCTCAGGAGACCTGCCTCCATATATTTCACACTTAGATCTGCAGAAAGACAAAAGCCCCACTAACAAACCTGGTTTGATTTTTGTTGAGAGGGGAAAAACATACACTCCAAAAGTGACCTAGGGCTGACAAATGCCACCTGCTGATGCAGCTTATGTACTTTAGCCCCATGCAATAGAAGCAAAAGGGCACAAACAGGGTAACTTTCATCAGCAAAGCTCTCTGATGTGAAAGCCCAAGAGCCAGGTCAAGAAGAAATCACAGCTGTCTCTTTCTGGGTGCAGATGGCTGTGCTGTGGTGGGAGGCACTTGGCTACTTTTGGGGTATCCATACACAGACTGTACTATATGAGCATGTTGCACAGGATGAGCTATTTTCAGAATCTGGCTTCCCTCCCAGCCAGAACTGGGTCTGGATTTGCAGGTCCACCAGCTGCAGCGCAGGGGAGCACAGGCTTCTCGCATCTCTCATAAAAGTGCTGCCCTGCAGCTGGGCATCCACTTTGCTGCCAAATGGGGGAGGGAAGAAAAGAGGATAATGTTCATGAATTAAAGTTGCAGCTCTTTCCTCCTCCATTACTAATCCCCATTCAGATTTAATCAGGCAAAGAGTGTATTTCAATACTTGCGGTCTGAGTTATTGCAGCAAAAACCCACTCCAGAGAGGATGTACCTCAGTGGTTGTTGTGCAAGCTGACAATAAAAAGACAAAGCTGTCTCTGAGAGGCTATAATCTGAAGCACAGCAGCAGGTAGAGACAAGACCAAGGGGTGCTGAGGAAAAACAAAATCAACCAACACTGTATGGATCTGGGTACCCTAGCTGAGCTAACCAGTCAGCTCACGTTCTGGGAGCTTTACAAGATGAGTGTGGAGGGATGCTGAAAGCTTCAGAGATGAAGACAAGTAGGCACTGGAGAGCTGAAAGCTGGATGACAGAGGCAGCAGGTTCATGCGGTTTCTTTTTAGGACTGTTAGCCAGATGGGTCTAACATTTGGCTGGGAAAAAGGCCTTTGCTGCATATTTCAAAATAATGCTGATTGATGGGAGATTTGTCAAGACTCCTTCCTGTGAGGGAGTAGGGAAAGATCAGGGGTGTTTGGCTAAAAGTCTCTTTAAGACTTTGGTGAGAGAGAGATCTGTTTTGAAGATGACATACCAGTTTATGGCCTGAAAAAGCTGCTGGATTATGATTTTGTACCCCATGATGGAAGGATTTCAGGAATGTGAAGCGATTTGGTTTGGTTAAGTGGAGCTTGAGGCGATGGTATGTGTCAGTAAAGAGAAAATTGTGTCAGATTGAGGTTAATTTTGAACAAAGAAAGCTAGGTCTGGGACAAAGCATCACCTCATCCTCTAAACCTGCATTGAGAGAGCAGCAGGGCCAAGAGGGGCTAGAAAACGTCACTGGGACCTTCATAGGGGAGCAGAACAATTGCAAGCCTTGCACAATCTCAGTATCAGGAGAAAGCAATCACACCATCTTTTGCTTCATGGTCAAGGCACTGGCACATCCCATATCTGCAGAACAGCTAAGCCATGAGGTGGTATGAACACATGAAAATACAGAAATGATGAGGCTGAGAGCATTCAGCACTGATGGCCTTGGAGGAAGGTGCAAGGATGAGTATTGAGAAACCCCTGCATGCGAAGGGAAAGTTTCATTGTCTCAGTTTGCTTCTGCAAGAGAGCTACTGGGTCTCATCTGTGCTGCCTGCTGGGCTCTTGGTTGGAGACGCTGGTGTGCATTGCAACCCCCTTCTCCCTGCTCTTGGGAAAGGCTTGTGGTTTGGCTGATGGTCCACCACACCGAAAGAGCTAGAAAAGCTGTGTTCTTCCTTCCAAAAAGCTGAGTTGGGGTACAGATGCCAGTTCCTCCATCTTCAGATGCACATGTGATTACTATGAAGTACTAGTAGCTAAGGAGCCTCCACAGCATCCTGCAGTTAAAGATTTTGGTCTGTAGAAACTCACTCTGTCAGTGCTAAATTGGTGAGATCATAGAGAGAAACTTTCCCTTAACAACACCAAAACTAGGGAGTTTTCTGGTAAATGCTCAGATTACAAGTAAACTCAGAGGAACACGTAAAGTTTGACCTACAAAGCTCCTCAGTGCATCTAGCACTTTGCACTGAAACCTCCAGATACTGCAGCCAAACACATGCTTTCTCGCTGCTAGATGATGTCATAGCAGATCTTTGCACACAAAAGCAGGACTTGGGCTGCTTGGTAGTTTCATGGCAGACCTCTAGAGAAACCTGTCTGCCTTATGGGAAGGGGGATTCAGATAAGAATGCTCTTTTTCTATATGTCTCTGTAGGGGGTCCTGGTGCCAGAATATCTGGCTTTTTGCAGTCGATCTTGCTGTGGATGCTGTAATTAGTCTGAAGAATCAGGCTTTTCCCTGTCATCTGCCAGCCAAGGCTTGGCTTTAAGGAGCTTCTGAATGCACATGACAGCACTGGTATTACCAGATGGGAACAGAAGGTGGGAGCTGGATGGATAAGAGATGCAGACTAGATGGGCATTGCTGGATAGGGGAAGGAGAAGATGATGGATGAAAGATCTTATAATAAAAGTAAAAATCTCTTTATCTTGTATCTTTGTGAGCCATTGGCATTTTTGTATGTACACAAATATCCCATTGACAATAAATGTCTAGCAATTAAGGATCAAAAGGCAAGGCAAAATTATGGTATCTACCTAAGATTTCCTGTATTTTGGATGCAAACATTTTCTAGATTTGTGCAGTTGCCAATGTTCAACATTTCTCCAAGCAGAATTTTCTATGTTAATGTTTGTAGCTCTGAACATGAAAGCAAACAGCATCTGGAAGCAAACAACTTGTAATGAGTGCCATTAAGAATTCCAGTCTGCAAACCACAGAATGATCCTTAGCACATGTAAATGGCTCTGCCAATCTGTTTCTTTCCTAACCACTAAGCACAACAATGACACTGAGTTCATTTTCCCAGTTTGGGGTCTTAGTTCTCACACCGCAGCCTTAAAAGCAGGCTCACCTCCCCATATGGCAGGAGGATCTTGTGACTACTATAGGCAATATTCAAGCCAGGCAGGCAATACCCAACCTACAGGCAGGCCATGTACAGTGGAGCCATTCCCCAAGCTCTGCCGGCACGTTAGTCTCCCATTGGAGAGGGAAATAGCCTTGCTAATGACTAGAAGTCCTGAAAGCATCAAATAATTTAAAGCCAGTCTCCCTAGGGAAGGTGAATGGCATATGAAAGCAGTTACCTAATCGTGGACTAATTACCCAGCTGGAACGTGGCCAGGATCCTGGAACTAAGAGCAGTACCCTAGGAAAGGGTTGTATGGTCTCTGGTGAGTGCATGCACTTGGGATCTCAGCTTTACACACTTAGGGAGTATAAAGCACCAAAAAGCATGCCTGGTACTGCTCAAAATTGCTCTGGGCTAAGCAAATGTCACTTCAGGTAGGCTGCTTCCCCATGGCTTCTTATTTGTGGGAATCAGTTGCCCACACCTGCCTTCTGGCAGGTCTTCGACACTCTAGCTCTTAATTGGCAGGGGCAGGATTTGGTCTGGATGGGTTGGCCCTAAATTAACCTCCCTGTCGTGACCCTATCATTTCGTAGTGATGGATATCACTACATGCTTTTTGGTTTCAGTGCTAAGATGTGACGAAAAACACAAATAGGGACAGGGAATGGCATCTCAGCAGACCGGGAAAGGTCATTGCCCATAGATGATGGGAGGCTAGACCTAAGCTGCTCTTCAGCCCCTCCTACACCACCTTGCTTTCCACTGATGAACTTAACCTGATCTCGGCGGCATTACTCTGTCACTGCTTTTTCCTCCAGAGTTGTTTTGCTTTATTGTCCCTTTCCTCGGTAAGAAACACGAGTTACCTGCCTAAGATAAGACCAGCATAAGGCAGAAGTTAAAGGCATTGCCTGCAGCCATGCTCTGGTTGTAGGTGCTGAGAGGTTCTTCAGCTCAGCCCTTCTCAGGCAGATGGAAAGAAATGAGAGAGAAGAGAAGCAGGAGAGAAATGAGAGACCTGGGGTAATACAGACACTGTTCAGGGTGGAGGTGGGGGTATTGGTAGCCCGTGCTCCTTCCCTTTGTGTAGGTTTTGGACAAGTTTCCCAGCTGAGCTCAGAGACAGCTGTTGTATTGTGCTGTATAGCAAATGGTGTTCTGGCAAGGCTCAAGGCTGCCTGCCCCAAAGTCCCCCAGAGGAAATCCCCATGGGACTGGCAGTTTCGTTCCGGTAACTTGGGACATCGCACTCCTCAGCTTTTGCAGCTTGCTGCCAAGGCAAACCTTGACTGTGGCAGGATCCTTGTAGACCCCTTATCACAGACCCAATGTTTAAACAACCATATCTGTGCCAGGCTATTTCTCACCAACCTTTGCTGATTCTCCTAAGTAATTTTATGTAACCAGCTGGGCTGGATTTCCATTAGTATAGAGTAAAGGTTTGATCCCCTTTTTTGTTGTTTTATGATAGAAAAGAAATTTGGAAGAACAGTATTTTCTCTCCTTTTAAAAAAATTTTTGTTCTCTTCAGCTCTTGGAAGAGGCTCCAAGAGCTCATGAGTGGGGTCTAGTCTCGTTGCAACAGAAAATTATAATAGCCAGTCCAAGCAACAGGGGAAATCTGGGATTGTTAGCTACAGTTTTGAATTTTGATTTAGTATTTGCTTTTTTATTTTTGCTTTTTAAAAAATGAGACTTGAGGGAGGAATTGGAAAAATTACAATCTGGCCAGTGAGATGCTTCCTGATTATTAGTTACTGCTTGTATTAAACTGCAACAATCAGCAGCAGGGTGCTAAACATTGCATGGGCTTATAATGAAACAGATAAGATTGTCTTACTTTTGCATTTTGAATTCTTTTTGAAAGGGTTTATCTAAATCCTTTGGGAAAAAAAGGGACAAAAAGGGGAGTCAAAATGTGAACTATAGAGACTCCTGGACAAACCAGGGAGGACAGATTGCAAAATCAAGCATTGCAAACTGCTTGTTTCTGCACACCCCTCTGAAAAAGCTGGTGGCAGAAAGTGTTCACAACTGGGCTTTTATTCTGCCATCACAGCTCTTAAAGCTTTAAGTGTGTGCCTGCAGGAGGGTGAGCCTGCCTGCTTTCACCGTGTTCTTCACGTACCAGGAAGATACAGTACACATGCACATCGCTTGCATTCCAGTGCCTATGGAACAACCCAGTTGGAAGGTTAAACAGGCTGTTTGCATAGGAAATGTCAGTCACTTGGCCACTTCTAGAGGGCTGGTAGCTCTAGCAGACTGTAGGAGTTTGCTCTTTCCCTGCAATGTACTTTATCGCTCTAGAAAATAATTTTACAAGAGGACTATAGAAACCCTCTGACAAAAACCATGTTCATAAATACAGTTAAATACCCTCCCATGTGTTTTGTGGATCTTACCAAGGCATTTTTTGGTTTAATGCAGAAGCCCTCCTTCTCTCCCTGCTGTTCTCAGATAACAGATACACTATAATATGAAATCACATCGGAGGGGACAAACTCTGGTCAGCTGCTCAACAGCAAAGCAAGAGGGATTCAGCATTCCCCAAGGTGAAACATGGTTTTCCCTACACCTGTGATGCTCTTTGCAAGAAGTTGACTGACTCTGAGGCTTTTGACTGTGACCTAGGGATGGCGAAACAAGTCAAACAGACAGAAGAATCCTTTGTGGTCTCATAGTGCTTCTTCCTCAGAGCCCATTGCTCCAGCTATATTTGCCAACAACTTTAACTTTGACAAAGCACTCCTCTTTTATCTCTGACAAATGTTCCTCTTCAATGAGAAAAAAATACAAAAGCAAGAGAAAAGCTATCCCTCTAGGCTTCTCTGTTGAAGAATAACCTTCTGCACTCCTCAAATGTCTGTTAATGTGAACAAAACAAAAACTGAAAGCACAGCTGTAAGGCAGGAAACAAGCCTGGCAGGGTTGAGGGGTTTTGCACCTCACCAAATTAAATGTGACTCCTCTTGGAAGGGCAAAATGTTGGATTTCTTTAAAATAAACCGCTTATTCCCTCCCTTTGTAATAGGAAAGACATGACTCAATTTAAACATGAAACCTACCAAAGTGGAGTATGGAATAGCAGAATGGGTGTCACCTGTTCCTATTAAATCAGACAGTGGCCACCTCACAGAACCTCATGGGTCTGTGTAGTCAGCCTGAGGCATATACATTAGGAAATACTGGCCTGACCCTGATGTGACCTACTGTGCATGATACATGCCATTCATACTTGAGAAGTGTTAGCTCAAACAGAAAGAGCTACTAAGCAGTGAGAGCCACTGATCTCTGGACTACTTGGAAAAGATGTCTTTTTTAAGGCTGGCAAAACCAATTTAGAGAGGAGATGGGGTTGCTGACTCATGGGTTAATACTACAAAACCAGAAACACTATTTTAGCCGAAAGCTGAAGCTGGCAGAAGGGTGAAGGATATGAGTATTTTGGAGATGGTGGCTGCTGAGGGGTTCCTGTAAAGTACAAGACCTGGGGAAAAGGGACAATGTGAATGTAGTGACAAGGTTTCTGACCACAAAGGTCTCTTCAGTCCTGTGTCCCCATATTCCTAGCTCATGACTGCCAGAGAGTAAGTATATGTTGAGGAGGGGATAATTAAAGAGTAAACACAGTGAAGAACAGAGGTTGCTCAAAGAACAGTATTTCTGCTGATCAGAAAGATTACTTAAGCCTAAGGCAGAGGCTTTCAGAGCACTCAAACACCCTTCAGCTCATAGATATGTTATGCCACCTTCTTTTGAGGGAGCAACAACAGTGCCAATGCCTATGCTGGAAAAGTGAGGAATCACTAGCAGACAGTACCAGTCCTAATAAGCTTGATTAGATCCTATAAGGAACCTTTCTTGAGGTTTATACTTCACACAGACCCTGTGTTGCTGGCTTTCCTGCTCACTGCTTGGACAGATAGAGATCCGATGCTGCATGTGTGTAGCCCTGGGTGTATTCTCACTGTTTTTTTCAAGGACAAAGCACCACAGTATGAACAAGAAATGCTGTGTTTGGGACGCATGGGATAATTGCCTGAGAAATGGGTTCAGTTCTATCCACTCTGGCAGAAGCAGCTGAAAGACTTTTCTACAGAGCAGCTGTAATTGAAAGGTCAATTCCCATAGAAGTTGCCCTCTTGTACAGAGATATTTTTTTCCATGAGATGAAAGGATGCTTCTCACCTCTCCAGACTTTTGAACATGGATTTGTAATTTATAAGCTGGCAGGTCTCTTTGTGCTATCTGTTTTAAGTGGTTATGCAGTGACAGTTTACAAGCATGTCATCATCGCTAACACATTTATAACCAGGGCACCTCTTTCCTTAAAGAATTACCACAACCTTCATTTTGCAGATGGAGAACAGAGACATAAAGACTAAACCCTACCCAAGTGCCCATACAGTGCAGAGGAGAAGGCTGAATGGCTGCAGCTAGGTCCTGAGCATGCTGAAAGGAAAGACTCAGTACAGGGACTTCAAAAGCACGTTGTCAGGTTGAACAGGACAGTTGGAGACCTTCTGATTCAAGAGGGAATTAAAATGAAGCCACCAGTTAATGCTTTAAATTGCCAGAACACTATCACTTCCAGATGTCACCAATCTTAAGGAAAAGCCAAGATGTGGATGCTAGACAGAAGATGCCCCAAGGTGCAGCCTGCAGTTTGGCTGGTTGTTCAGCAGGCGCTGCAGCACCTAGCTGCCCTGTTCACCTCGTCCTCTGTAGGTGCAGAGGTTTTATGCATTCGCAGAACTTTAAAATGTAATGGGTATCATCCCATTTGAGCATTTTGGGGTGTTAAAAACCAAGATTCTGGTTTACATATAGCTGAGAGGATTGCAGGCTGCTTCCCTGCATGTTTCAGTGCATATATATGGTGTTCCTCAGCAACAGCAGTGATACGCTCCAGGGAAAGCTACATTTCAAGATGGTATTGAAATGGCTCACATGTACAGGTAAGACACCACTTAGTGTTGTGAAAAAGATCCTGTGATCCTCAAGCTGTTCTTCAAATGTTACGTTTTATTACTAAACAATCAAAGCAGAAATACCAGCAAAAGAAATTCCAGTAGCCTATTACCTTTACAGTCAAAACTGAGGGCTGCTTCCCAATATCAGGATATCAATCAACTCAGTCTATACGCAGCACTTAATTCCTGCCAAATGTCATAGGGTAAATTAAAAGCTTTTTTTTTCTTGTCTTTAGAGCTTAGCCCCAAAACCCAGGTCTGAGATGATTTTTTTTTGCCAGTTGCATAACAGAAAGATGGTTTAACAGATCTAAACCCTTTGATTTAAAATATAGCCTACGTGGGTTTTCTCCATGCAAAATTTCAGCCTGAGCCACTCTCCAGAGGCAGAACGCAAAAATTCAAAAAAGGCAGAAGAACAAGGAAAGAAGAAGAAAACACAGTTTACTTAAACTGCAAACATATCAACGTTACTGCCCTCTGAACAGGGAAACTATAGCAAATAGGCAGGTATAAAACAGCTGGCAAGCTGCTATGAGCATTTATTACTTTCCTATCCAACAGCGCATGAGCTGAGACCAACATTAGGGTCTGAGTAGTCAGAGAAAATTAACTCTTGCTCTGTAGGGAGTGAAAATTAGGTAGCACTTTGGAGTCAGCAGTAATGCTTCCCTTCTGACTGTGCAGAGTACCTTAGTCTTTGTTCAGAAAGGCATATAGTTTCAGTGTGCATGGAGGTTACAGCAGTGTGCTCCCTGCACTGTATTTTTCCTGAGTAAAGGAAAATTCAGTAAATTTCCCCATTAAACAAATTACACTGCTGATGGAGTGAATTGCCAGTGCTACCAGCACATGCTGTCAGCTGCAGAATTTAGATCTGTCATGCTACAACAGGGTTTGGGGCCTTGCTTGTAGTTAAGTGTTTGTGAACCTGACAAGATGTTTCATGTTTAAGTAGCTGAGGCCAGCCCAGGAACTGATTTTTTTTTTTTCTCTTTCTATTGTAACTCTTTTTTTTTTCCACCAAACTGTTTTTGTGTTTATGACAAGCATGTCCAGAGGAAGAATTAGAAAAACTAACAGAAAATGATGCATTTGGGGAATGTCTCGTCAGCTGGGCAAACATAAGGGAGCTGATTTCAACAAGCACGCATAATTCAGAAGTAGGTAATTCTGCCTTGCAGAAGCTTTCCAGTAGCTTCATGATCCTTCTTCCATCCTATTTGAGATGAGAGGAGGGATGTACGACACAAAAGTAACCACTATATTTGAGAACAGATTGTTATACAGATGATCTCTTTTGATTTGATAAAGAGTGATAAAACAATTGCATCTAATTAGACCTCAGAACTGCAGGAAGTTCATAACTTCTCTGATAACCTGATCCCAGCCTTCACAGTTAGTGCTGGTAGTAAGATAGCTTATCCTATCTACAAGATGCTCCCGCGATTGTCATGCTTGCTAATAACACATTACTGTGATTTAAAAATGCAAATGACATCATCTACCCTTCATGAGATAATTTCTGTACTATTGTAGCATTTACAAGCTGTGGGCAAGATGAGGATTTGCTGTACCAGGCGCTGCATGACACACCAGGTGGCTATCATGGCTACAAGGGCTTTAATTTTTAAATTAGGACAGGCAGAGTACTGGGGCCCAGCAAAGGGAGGAAGGCGGTCATGACAGGATTGTACGGTTATGGCAGAGATTAGCTCGTGCACAGTGTAAGGGTTTTCATTTGCACTGAGGCTGCAAAAGAAGAGGGGAAAGGAAACGCATTGGAAGAGCTCAGGGACCCCATGGCATATCTTTTGCTCATAAAAGCTCTGATGATGAATGTGGAGGAGAGAAGGCTGGGATCTAGTGTCTATCATGGGTGATAAATAATGAAGGAGTTCTTAGAGCAAGACACTAATGTCTTCCAAAGTGAAAAGCCAGTGTGGTGCCCAGCTCACATGTGGGGCTGCAGCCCTGACAGCCTGACACTGCTACACTGGGACAACACGTAAAGAAGAGAACCAAAGCTTTTGAAGTGTTTAGCAGCATTTCAGCAGCACTGAAGCCAGTTCAGAGGCAGGAAGAGGAGATTCCTGCCCTGCCTACCTCAGCGCTGGCACTTGCAACTCCCTGCACTGACAATATACTTTCACACTGCTAAGTGTAAGTATTCGCAGTCCCTTGAGAGAGCCTCTGGTAACACCTTTAGCAATCAGTCTACTTGTTCGTTTGCAGAAACCTCATGGTTTGCCCTTTCAAGTTGTTCTTCTCAGTATGTCAGGGAAGCTTTTTGTATATCTTTGACGTGTTTCCTTGACTGACACGCTTCTCTGCAGCATACATAAGGGCAGTAAAACAAGCTGGGCTAGACTAGGCAGAAATCAAATCTCTCCTGTCCAGGTCTGAATTTTGGGAAGGTCAGTTATGTCTTTGAAACACTCAGCTAGGAGTTTTGTCCTCTACCCTCTATGCAGATTTTTGAGTTATTCTAAACATTAATCATAGAATCACAGAGCCATAGAATTGTTTGAATTGGCAGGGACCATAAAGATCAAGTTCCAACCACCCTGCCATGGGCAGGGGCACTTCCCACTTGATCAGGTTGCTCAAAGCCCCATCCAATGTGGCCTTGAACATCTCCAAGGGTGGGGCATCATCTTCCTAATTCTCCCCTCTTATATCTTGAAACTGTTCCCTCTCATGCTATCCCTGCACGCCCTGACCAAGAGCCTCTCTTCAGCTTTCCTGTAGGCCCCTTTAAATTCTGGAAGGCTGCTATATGGTCTCCCCAGAACTTTTTCTTCTTCAGACTTAACAACCCTAATTCTCTCAACCTGTCTTTGTACGGGAGGTGCTCCAGGACTCCGATCATCTTTGTGGCCTCCTCTGGACTTGCTCCAACAGATCCATGTCTTCCCTGTACTGCTGTTGTGTTTCAGTATCAGAAATCACTGGATCCTCAGTTTGTAACCAGAAGCACATTCTGTAGTGTGATGGTTATTTATAGCAGTGCTAAAAGCATTAGAGACCATCAGAGAAAATTACTAGAAACAGGCTCAAGGGAGAGGAAGGAGTGGTTCTTCCTGCAACAGGCTGCAGAGATGTGGAACACCTCATCAGCAGATGGGGATGCAAGGACTTTGGAGGGGTCTGAGAAAGACTAGGCAAGCACGGAGAAGGATTGAGGGTTACTAACCTCACAAACACATCAGGGTCAGAAAATTCTCAGAGCTGGTCACACTTTGAACGATAGAATCATAGAATGGTTTGGATTGGAAGGGACCATGCAGGTCATCTAGTGCAATTCCCCCTGCACTAAGCAGGGACATCTTCAACTGGATCTGGCTGCTCAGGGTCTTTGACTGACTGACGTGACTTTTCAAATATTGTGGAGAGTGGCTTGGCAAATACACCAGAAAATTTCCTCAGAACTCTTGGATGCATTTCGTCTGGTTCTGTGAACTTACATAAATCCAGTTTCCTCAGGTGCTTGTGAACCTGAACTTCTCTTAGAGTGGCAGGGATTTTGTTCTCCCTGTCTGTGTCTTGCAACCCATCCCCTTGAGGGGTGTGGGAAGAGAGATTGCTAGTGAAGACTGAGGCAAAATGTTGTGAGTACTTCAGCCTTAACAGCTTGGTAGTCTCACTTATCAGGGAAGGTACACTCTCTTTGACCTTTCTTTTCTGGCTGACACACCTATAGAAGCCTCTCTTGTTATTCTTTGCATCCCTTGCCAAGTTCAGCTCCAGCCATGCCTTGGGCTTCCCGTCCCAATCCCTACACATCTGGGCAGCATCCCTATATGCTCCCCAGGATACTGACCCTGCTTTCACTGCCTGTGCACCTCCTTGCCCTTTAGTTTGAGCCTCAGGTCATGACTCAGCCATGCTAGTCTCTTGTCTTTCATGCCAGACTTCTTGCACCTGGAGATGAAGAGCTCTTGTGCTCTATCAAAAGCATCATTAAAGATCTGGCAGCTCTGCTTTGCTCCTGTGTCCCTGAGGGCTGCTTTCCCAGGGGGTCCTAACAACTCACTCCTTGAAGACCTGGAATTCTGCTTTCCTGAAACTCAGGGTCCTGACTTGACTCTTCATCTGACTGATATCCCTTAGAACTTCGAACTCTACCAGTGCATGATCACTACATCCCAAGCAGCTGGAAAGGTGCTCAGGGAGAACTTAAAGCCCAGCAATCACATCTGTGTGTCCTGCTCCTCTGCTTCCCAAAGCATTTGATACATGAGCAGGTACAGAGAGCTGTTGCTGTGTATCAGCTGAGCTTCTTATGGTGATAAACCTGGATGGGTGGAGCGTAAAGGGGGAACACAGGAATGACTCCTGCAAAGACGTTGTCCGGATGCTATGTATTCAGGAAGCTCTGTTCCCTTGCAGAGTAAAACGAAAGTTAGAAAAGCAGGGAAAACAAAGAGGCGAAGTACAAATCTCACCCGGCCCCTTTCCTGGGGCAGGGACACTTCGGAGCCAGCCTGGGGAGCAGAATGCTGAATGCAAGCCAACAGTGTGCTCAGGGGCCAAGAAGGACAACAGCATTCTGGCTTGTAACAGCAATGATGCATCCAGCAGGAGTAAGTCCCCCTTTACTCTGCGCTGTTGAGGCTTCATCTTGAATGCCAGGTTCAGTTTTGGACCCTTCAGTACAGGAAAGACATTGAGGGGTGGGAGTGTGTCCAGAGAAGGGCAACGGAGCTGGGGTTATGAGGAGTGGCTGAGGGAACTGAGGTTGTTTCATCTGGAGAAGAGGAGGCTGAGGGGACACATCACAGCTCTTTACAACTCCCTGAAAGGAGGCTGTAGTGAGGAGGTTGATGGTCTCTTCTCCCAAGTCAGAAGTGAAAGGATGAGAGGAAATGGCCTCAACTTTTGCCAGGGGAGGTTTAGACTGGATAAAAGGAAAAAGCATTGGAACAGGCTGGCCAGGGAAGTGGTGGAGTCTCCATCCCTGGAGGTTTCAAAAAGCATGTAGATGTGGCACTTAAGGACATGGTATAGTAGGCATGGTGGTGTTGGGCTGACAGATGGACTGGGTGATCTTATAGGCCTTTTCTAACCTCAGTGATTCTATGTCTTTATAAAAGCATGGAAAATGAAGAGGAAAAGCACAAACCCTCTACCTCCAAGTCAAGCACAGCCCTCACTTCCTGGGGCAGGGACACAGCAGAGATGGCTTGGGCAGCAGATGAGGTCCGGGACCCCATCCCTGCTGCTTTGACCAATGGGCACAACCCAGGAATCAGTGTCCCCAGCTCCAGATTGCTCTCCTATTGTGATCATTTTGGGAGGAGGCCTGAGCCCTGCATGTGGGACAAACAACCCTGTGCAGCACTCCAGGCCTGGGGATGAGTGGCTGGAAAGCTGCCTGCCAGAGAAAGACACGTTGGTATTTGTTGACTGAACAGGAGCTTGCAGTGTGTCCAGGTGACCAAGAAGGCCAACAGCATCCTGACTAGTATTGGGAACAGTGTGGCCAGCAAGACCAGGGAAGTGATTGTGCCCCTGTACTCGGCATTGCTGAGACCGCGCCTTGAATACTGTGTTCAGTTTTGGGCCCACAGAGTCACAGAATAACCAGATTGGAAGAGACGCAGCAGATCATCGAGTCCAACCATTCCCACCAAATACTAAACCATGTCCCTTAGCGCCTCGTCCACCCATGCTTTAAACACCTCCAGGGAAGGTGAATCAACCACACCCCTGGGTAGCCTGTTCCAGTGCCCAATGACCCTTTCTGTGAAAAATTTTTTCCTAATGTCCAGCCTAAATCTCCTCTGGCAGAGCTTGAGGCCATTTCCTCTTGTCCTGTCCCCTGTCACTTGGGAGAAGAGGCCAGCACCCTCCTCTCTACAACCTCCTTTCAGGTAGTTATAGAGAGCAATGAGGTCTCTTCTCAGCCTTCTCCTCTCCAGGCTAAACACCCCCAGCTCTCTCAGCTGCTCCTCATAAGGCCTGTTCTCCAGCCCCTTCACCAGCTTCGTTGCTCTTCTCTGGACTCGCTCCAGAGCCTCAACATCCTTCTTGTGGTGAGGGGCCCAGAACTGAACACAGGATTCGAGGAGCGGCCTCACCAGTGCCGAGTACAGAGGGAGAATAACCTCCCTGGACCTGCTGGTCACGCCGTTTCTGATACAAGCCAGGATGCCATTGGCCTTCTTGGCCACCTGGGCCACTGCTGGCTCATGTTCAGTCGGCTGTCAACCAACACTCCCAGGTCCTTCTCCTCCAGGCAGCTTTCCAGCCAGGTTTCTCCTAGTCTGTAGCTGCTCAGGGTTGTTGTGCCCCAAGTGCAGGACCTGGCATTTGGCCGTGTTAAACCTCATCCCACTGGACTCTGCCCAGCCACCCAGCCTGTTCAGATCCCTTTGGAGCCTTCCGACCCTCCAGCAGATCCACACTTCCACCCTGCTTAGTGTCGTCTGCAAACTTGCTAAGTGTGCACTCGATATCTTCATCCAGGTCATTGATAAAGACATCGAACAGGGCTGGACCCAGCACTGAGCCCTGGGGACACCACTTGTAACTGGCCTCCAGCTGGAGTTAACTCCATTTCCCATCACTCTCTGGGCCCGGCCATCCAGCCAGTTTTCCACTCAGGAGAGCGTTCGCCTGTCCAGGGCAGAGGCCGACAGTTTCCATAGCAGAATGCTGTGACAAACTGTGTCAAAGGCTCCGCACTACAAGAAAGACATGGAGGCAATGAAGATGGTGATGAGGTTGGAGAACAAGTGTTATGAGGAGCAGTTGAGGGAACTGGGGCTGTTTAGCCTGGAGAAGTGGACATTGAGTGGGGACTTTATCTCTTTCTACAGCTCCCAGAAAGGAGGTTGTAGGGAGGTGATTGTTGGTCTCCCAAATAACAAGTGACAGGATGAGAGGGAATATCCTGAAGTTGCACCAGGAGAGGTTTAGACTGAATATTAGAAAATTTTCTTTACTGAAAGAGTGGTGAAGCACTGGAACAGGCTGGCCAGGGAAGTGGTGGAATCTCCATCCCTAGAGATTTGAACAAAGCACTTGGATGTGACACTGTGGAAAACAATTTAGTAGGCATGGTGGTGTTGGGCTGATGGATGGACTGGAAGATCTTAGTGGTCTTTTCCAATCTTAATGATTCCATGATTCTGTGTAAGCAGGGAAAACAAAGAGGCAAAGCACCAACTCCCGTAGCCAAGATTTCCTGGTGCAGGGACACCTCAGATATGGCCTCAATTAACACAGGGACATTAGGAAAAATTTCTTCACTGAAAGGTCTGTTGGGCACTAGAACAGCTGCCTGGGGAGGTGGTTGAGTCACCATCCCTGGAGGTTTTTAAAAGACAGGTAGATGAGGTGCTTAGGGGTACGATTAAGTAGTGTACAGGTAGGGTTGGACTCCGTGATCTCAAAGGTCTGTTCAAACCTAGCCATTCTATGCCTCCAGTTCTTCAGCACCATGTCTCACCTCCTGTGTCCTGTTGTTTCCCTCTGCCTATTCCAGGCCAGAGTCTGAATTGTTTCCAAGGTTCCCTATGGTTATGTTCAATGAGACAGCCATGAGGTGGCGTGACAGGGACCTATAGAATCTAGAATTCTAGGATTCTAGGGTTCTATGAGTTCATGATTCTAGGATTGTAGGATTCCAGGATTCTAGGATTTTATGATTCTAGGATTCTAGGGCTCTTGGATTCTAGGATTCTATGACACTATGATTCTATGACTCTAGGATTCTATGACACCAGGATTCTAGGATTTGATGATGCTTTAATTCTCTGTTTCCAGGATTCTAGGACTCCAGGGCTCAGGGTTCCATGGATCTAGGTTCCCAGCACTCAGGGTCCCAGGGCTTCAGGATTCCAGCACTCAGTGCTCCAGGGTTCAATGAGTGCAGGTTTCCAGCACTCTAGGGTTGCATGGATCTAGGTTTCCAGCATTCAGGGTTCCAGCAGTTCAGGGCTATAGCACTCCAGAGTTCCAGGGCTCCGGGTTTCCAGCACTGAGGGCTCCACAGCTCCAGGTTTCCAGGACTCAGGGTTCCAGGTTTCCAACACTCTAGGGTTCCGTGGATTTAGGCTTCCAGCACTCTAGTGCTCCACAGCTCCAGGACTCCAAGATTCCTGCATTCTAGGGTTCCAGGGCTCTAGGTTTCCAGCACTCACGGCTCCAGGGTCCCAGGGCTCCTGGGTCCCAGCACTCTAGGGTTCCAGGGCTCCAGGGTTACAGGGCTCAGGGCTCCACAGCTCCGGGACTTCGTGATTCCAGGGTTCCAGCACTCTACGGCTTCAAGGCTCCAGCACTTCAGGGCTCTAGGTTTCCAGCATTATAGGGTTCCATGGATCTAGGTTTCCAGCATTCATGATTCCAGCACTCCAGGGTTCCAGGGCTCTAGGTTTCCAGCAGTGAGGGCTCCAGGGCTCTAGGTTTCCAGGACTCCGGACTCCAAGGCTCCAGGGTTCCAGGGCTCCAGGGGTTGCGGGGCTCCAGGGGTTCCAGGGCTCCAGGGTTCCAAAGCTCCAGGGTTCCAGGGCTCCAGGGTTCCAGGGCTCCAGGGTTCCAAAGCTCCAGGGTTCCAAAGCTCCAGGGTTCCAGGGCTCCAGGGTTCCAGGGTTCCAGGGCTCCAGGGTTCCAGGGTTCCAAAGCTCCAGGGTTCCAAGGCTCCAGGGTTCCAAAGCTCCAGGGTTCCAAAGCTCCAGGGTTCCAGCACTCCAGGGCTGCAAAGCTCCAGGGTTCCAGGGCTCCTGGGTCTCAGGGCTCCGGGGTGGCGGTACCCCTTGCTCCCCGCTGCCGCTCCGCGCCGGGGTTGGCGCGTGTCGCCCCCTCGCGGCGGCGGCGGGTTCCGCCCCCTGCTCCCCCCCGTCCCCCGCGGCGGCTCCGCCCCCGCTGCCGGCGCCGCCGCCCGCTCGGAGCCAGCGGGGCGGCATGCGGAGCGCCGGGGGCGGCCGGGGCGGCAGCTGAGCGCCCGCCGCCATGTCCCTTCTCTGCGTGCGGGGTGAGTGCGGGGTGGGGGTCGCGGGGCTGGGCGGGGGCAGGGTCTATGGGGAAGGGCTGGGGCAGTGGGGAGGGGTCTATGGGGCAGGGCTGGTGGGCAGCGTTAGGGACTACGGGTGGGGGCTGCGAGGCAGTGTTGGGGCTGCGAGGCAGTGTTGGGGCTGTGGGGAAGGGGCTGCGGGGCAGGGGCAGGGGCTGTGGGGAAGGGGCTGCGGGGCAGGGGCAGGGGCTGCGGGGCAGGGGCTGTGGGGAAGGGTCAGGGGCTGTGGGGAAGGGGCTGCGGGGCAGGGGCTGTGGGGAAGGGGCTGCGGGGCAGGGGCTGTGGGGAAGGGGCTGCAAGGCAGTGTTGGGGCTGTGGGGAAGGGGCTGCGGGGCAGGGTCAGGGGCTGTGGGGAAGGGGCTGCGAGGCAGTGTTGGGGCTGTGGGGAAGGGGCTGCGGGGCAGGGGCTGTGGGGAAGGGGCTGCGGGGCAGGGTCAGGGGCTGTGGGGCAGGGTCAGGGGCTGCGGGGCAGGGTCAGGGGCTGTGGGGAAGGGGCTGCGGGGCAGGGTCAGGGGCTGCGGGGCAGGGTCAGGGGCTGCGGGGCAGGGTCAGGGGCTGTGGGGAAGGGGCTGCGGGGCAGGGTCAGGGGCTGCGGGGCAGGGTCAGGGGCTGCGGGGCAGGGTCAGGGGCTGCGGGGCAGGGGTGTGGGGCAGGGTCGGGGCTGTGGGGAAGGGGTGTGGGGCAGAGTTACAAGCAGCAGGGAAGGGGCTATGGAGCAGGCTTAGGGGCAGTAGGGTGGTGCTGTGAAGCAGGGTTAGAGGTGGTGAGGCAAGGACTATGGGCAGGGCTGAGGGTGGTTGGGAAGAGGTGTGGGGCAGGGTTAGGGGCAGTGGGCCAAGGACTATGGGGCAAGGACAATGGGGCATGGCTAGGGATGGTGGACCAGTAACCGTGGGGCAGGGTTAGGGGCAGTGGGGCAAGGACTATAGGGCAGGGTCAAGGGCTGTGGGGCAGGGACAATGGAGCAGGGTTAGGGGTGATGAGCAGGGGCAATACAGCAGGGATAGGGTCAGCAGGGCAGGGACAACAGGGTAGGGATGGGGGTGGTGGGCGAGGGACAGTGGTGATGGGACAGGGTCGTTGGGATAGCATTAGGGGTCTTGGGGCATTGAGGCAGGGGCAGTGGTGATGGGGCAGGAGGAGGGGTGGTTGGACAGGGCTGTAGGCAGCTGTGCAGCAGCGATGGGGCAGCGGTATCCATCCCAATCAGTGCCAGACTCCCAGGAGCCAGAATGTGCCGAACTGGACTGTCCCAGTTCATCTGAGCAGGAGGTGCCATGCTGTGCACTCGCAAGGTGTGGGTTGCTTTCCTGGCTTCAGTCTTGCAGTTGCCACTCTCCATAGGCATTGTAATGTCTGATACAATACTGATTTCCTTCCTGTCCTGCTGTCAAGGCTCGCTTCCTCGCTGAACAGGTTACTGGGAGGCGGCACTTTCTCATGCAGGCTGGATTACAGCACTAGTGGGTTGCTCTCTATCCCTGGTGTTTAATTTCGTCCTCTTTTATGCCAAAAAAAAAAAAAAATCCCTGGAGAAGGCCATCTGCCGGGACTCACGCTTCTGGGACGTGTCTGCTGTCAGCGTTCTGTGTTGAACGCTGTGGTCACAGGGTGTCCCTGGGTGCCAGCCGTGCCCTGCGGCTTTAAAGGGCAGTTTTAATGTTCTCAGCTCCTCTGCCAGGTATGGTAAAAAAACTGGCAGTGGTGTGCTGCCGACAGCTTCGCTCTCTTTTGTTCACATCGTTGACTTGATAACAGCTCTTCATCCAGCTGTTCATCACCTTTTTGAATCAAAATCCTTTTTTTTTGATGATGGTGTTAACAATAATATGCTGCCAGTGTATCTTGTGTGTGAGAGTTGTTCTTATAGGAGAGGGTTTTTAAATTAAGCTTCAGCCCTTTTATTAAGCATCTGTTGTGTTTAAGGAATTAGGTGTACAAGTGCAGAGTTTATCTTAAAAGTGTTTTTGATGTGGTTCTGTGTAATCTCTGAAGCATGTGTAACATCTAGGCTTGTCTGTTTTGAGAGTTTTGCCAAAATCATAGCATCAAATAATCGTAGGGTGGTTTGGTTTGGAAGGGACCTTAAAGATCATCCAGTTCCTCACCCCTGCCATAGGCAGGGACACCTTCCACTGCGTCGGGTTCCTCAAAGCCCCATCTAACCTGGCCTAGAAAACTTCCAGGAATGGAGCATCCACAACTTCTCTTGACAACCTGTGCCAGTGCCTCACCACCCTCACAGTAAAAAAAATCGTCCTAATATCCAATCTAAATCTCCCCCCTTTCAGCTAAAAAACTATCCCCGCACTCACTGATCAAGAGCCCCTCACCCAGCTTTCCTTTAGGTCCCCTTTAAGTGCTGGAAGCTCACTATAAGGTCTCCCTGGAGTTTTCTCTAGGCTGAACAAGCCCAAATTTCTCAGCCTGTCTTCATATGGGAGATGTTCCAGCCCTTTGGTCTTCATGGCCCTCATTGGAGCTGATTCTTATTAGCTGGAGGATGCTTACATGTTAGTGGTATTCCTTCATTCTTTTTGGTAGTTCATCCTCAAAACATTCTCAGGCTGTCCTTTAAAGAAATCTGGCTTTAATGTCAATTGGAACTGCCAATGTTAAAGATGTGTTTATACCCTATCTACTAAAAGAAGTGAACGAGCATTCACTGAGAAACTGTCTGGCCTCTTCAGGATGTTAATTCTTGGGACGAAAGGTTTTTAGCAGCCTGGAAGGATGCACTTGTGTGTTTTTCTTCTTCTTTGCTCAGGAGTAATGATCTAAAGAGAAGACTTGAACTGGCTGGTGACTCTATGTGATAGAGGATTATTGTGAATATTAAGTCTTTCTATCTGCTCTGTTAAAACAGTAGCAAATACCAGCAGTGCTGTAGATGGATCATTCTGAACAACTTCATTATAAGAATGCAGAAGATAATCAATTTACTGAGCTTGAAGATCCGTATTCTGAAATAGTCGTGGCTGAGCGAACTGATGACATCTTGCAAGTATGGACCCCTAAACTTAAAATTGAAGTGTGCTGAGGTAGAGCAACCTGAAAAACAAAGCAGATACCAGGAGCTGAGATAAAGAATAACTTCTGGGGCAAGCAGGAGAAAGGTCTAAAAACTGTCAGTTCTTTAAAATAAAAAGATGATTTTCTTGCATTTTCCATTTTCATGGAAGGAAACTAATCTTGCAATGCATATGTTAATAAAAAAGTTGGAAAAGCTGCTCTTTTTTTAATCTGTTAGATGTGGTGCACATATGAGACTGCGTAGTAACATGGGGTTGGGTACTGTAGACCTGAGATTGAAAAAAGGAAGGCAACAAAAAACCCTGTGAAATAGATGTAGGCGATTTGGACGCTGTTAATAGCCTCTGGATTGCAGTTCAGCAGATAGCGGGAAATGTGGAAAAACCCCTGAGCGGCAGTGTAACAAGAAGCCTGGCAGCCAGGAAGATAGTGTTGTAATTCATTGATTTATTCCCCCAACCCTTGTATTACACACATTAATAGTATTTTAATGAATGGCTAATCTAAAACAGAGCTTACCAAACGTGTCCAAGTGCTGCTTTTGTTTGTGAAAAAGCAGCTAATATGTGCGGCTTCTTGTTCTCATGTTTAGTAGTAAGTCTTTTACATTTTCTTTGTACAGAACAAATCAGGTGGATTTTTTTTCAGACTCGCTGAGCTTCTTTCTGCCACAGAGGTACCTGACAGAAAATCTGAGCTCAGAGGAATTGCAGAATCTGGGCTCACCTGAAGGTATTCAGAGGATATGTGAAGTGGGACAGCAGTAACAGGTTGGTGTGGAGGCAAATTAAGGGATTCTTCTGGAGTAGGAAGATGTGCAGGGAGTGTTAATGAAGTGAAGGGGGAAACAAATCCAGAATATTACGTGATAAAGGCTTTTACAGGAGACTTCTTTGTATTTTCATTCTACTGCTTAAGTGCAGAAGAGATTGCATATACTCCTGTTTAGAGCAGCTGTGTCTGGATTATGTCCGATAATCTTCTCTTGGCATAGCTTGCTTTATTAGTTTGCATTTAGTGTTGTATTTGTGGAAATAGCACATATTAAATAAAACTAATCCCAATGAAGCAGTCCAGTTTTCCCACCAGTCTTGCATAGTTACCTTTCTTGGCCTTCTATTGGAAGTCTTATTTTATCTCATATTTCGAGTTAATTAAATTCCTACTGATCTCTGCTGTTTCCTGACTTACAGGTAGAAATAGCCGCTGTCCCTGAACAGCTTACAAGGGTTGTAGGAAAGCAGGACCTTGCTGAGCCGGGATCACAGGTGCTCTGTTGTAGGTTCCTTTACTCTGTTTGCATCATTGTCCCAAGAGGCACACCGCGCCCTTTATCTTCCGCACTTCGGCTACATCTTTATTGTCCCCAGCTCTTGCTGTCTTAAGTGATGTTTCTGATCTAGTTTTCCTCCTCTCTGCTTTCTGACAGTTCATGCTGTGTCTTCAGTCCTGTTGTATTCTTAACTTCTTGACATACCTTATTCCTCTGATAACTGTAGTAAAAACTATGTCTCTGCCTCATTCCTTGCATGTCCTGTTCCTTGTAGCTGTGTCTGAAATGCTTTGCGGTTGCATCTCGGCACTGGGGATCTCCCCTCATCCCTCCCTGTGCACGGGGATTAATCCCATGGGGCACAGTGCTCTTGTCTCATGAGCTTTTGTCTCAGGGCCTATCTGCAGCCCTTCTATGAGATTGGGCTGCCTGAGATATGCAGGAGATGGAGCGAGGTGTTCTCTTCCGATTTTGGAGTCTCAAATTTTAAGTTGCTGCCTGCTGTGTGAGAAGCCAGCGTCTGGATGTTGGGGACGTTAATTTATTATTTTTGAATGCCACTTACCGTAATACTCCTCTGAAGAGTTGGGAAAGCTTTCTTATCTGGTGACTTAGTTGTCAGAATAGGTGGAGCGTTGGAATACTACTCAATGAACTTCACCGTGCATCCCTGTACTGCCAGGGCAATTTAAGTTCTAATAGCTGTTTGCCAAATTAAACTCTGACATTCATATGAAAGAAACCGAAATGGAAAACAGAAATGGATGTTAGTGATAACAGAAATGCAAACATGTTCATCTTGTGGAGTACTTAGAAAAACTTGTTCCTAGAAATCCAATAAGGAAGTGTCAGGGCTTTTTCTTTGTGTTTAAAAGATTTTTTGCTTCTGATGCAATAACCCCAGCTTAGGTCAGAGTTGCTGAATGCAGTACCTCCAGCTCTTTGTCTCTAGGGTGAAGGTCTCTAGCTGGAGCTTTCTACATTGCACACCTGTAAATAGTACTCATGGCAATAGGGTGGCTGTATTGTTGTGTTGTGATGGTGTTCTGCAGTGGTTGCAGAACTGAAGGAAAAAAACCCAAGCAATCCTGCCTGTCATTGTGTAGATTAACATGTAAAAGAACAGAACTGGACTCTAAAAGCAGTAGCCAAAGTACAGGTTATAAAGGTAGGGTATTAATGAAAATAAAATGCTTCATGAAGAATTTGCTGTGTAAGATTATGAACTTTTTTGGGGCTGCAGTTAGTCAGGAAGCTACTAATGTATGTAGCGTTGAACAAAATAAAGTGCATCAGAAATTTGGATAGTAACACTGAGCTAAAAGAGCCTTTGATTCTAAAGGAGACTTCTTTGTGTTGAATCCTATGTTTGGAGCTTGTGAATCTGTAATTGGTGGCTTAGTTGGAGAGACATCTTCTAAACATTCAAGCTTCTTTTGTAATTAAATAATAGGAATGTTTAAACCCTACAAAGCACATTTTGCTTGCGATTCATTTCTCTGTTTCAAACTGGCTTTTTCAGCTTTGGACACTGTTACTGCAAAAGTTTCAACAGACAGAGTGGAGTCTTTTGTTTTAAGTGTTTGGGGACTAATTGCTACTTGAACCTGCCCGGGTAATTTTTACCTGTAATTTTCAGTGAGGTGAAGGAAATGCACATAGGAACTTCTTGAATTTGAATAGTGTCTCCTTTCTTCTTGCTGTCTTGGTGTCCTTTCTGTTGAATCCTTCAATCTGGAATCTGCCAAGTCAAACTAATTAAAGTTGTTATTAACATACTGTTTTTATATGCAACAAACTGCTGGATTTAATGCAAATGCTGAAATACCCTCCTTTTGAACTGCAGCAGTCTGAGAGCTAGTTGCAACTTAGAGGATGGCTTATGGTCCAGGCAAACAAACCTGCTGTTTTAAATCCAGAACCTTACTTCAAGTATTTGATTTGGGGGCATGTGAAATGCATGTCTGATGGCAAATGATCCTCTTACAAATTTCCTTTGAAATTTCCTCCTGCATGTGTTTTATTTTATGCCTTTTGTTTTACTCCATGAATAGTTCTGTCACTTGGTGAAAGCTGTTCTTAGGGCTCTTCAAAAAGAGTTTGAACCAGAGTGGTGTGCCTAATAACTCTTCTCTTTTTCATTCAGATGATTCCTTGTGTGGTCTTGCAAACTGACCGGGAGCTCCTGTGAGATGGTGCAGAGTCTTCCCTTACTCTGCCTCTTGGGTAGATTAGAGCTTACTGGTACCTGGTGTCTTCCTGGTGTGGAAGTGTGTGAAAGCAGCTCGCTAATCTTGTCTGTTTTTAGACAGTAAGACTTCTTGCATCTGTTCTTTGAAAAGTTTCTCTTTAGCATTTGGATTTGCTCTTCTTTGGAGTCTTTGTTTTATGACCACGCTTCTGAAGTTTCCGTAGAAATGAAAATTGGATTTAATATCCTTGGTCTGATCTCACCATCATTAAATGGAGAACTAAAATTTGCTTTATTCCTGTTGCCAGCTCGTACTTAACTGTGCGGGCATTAGCTGTCTTTGACCAGGACTTTGCTGAAACAATGTTTTCTTATCTACCGTGACCTGTAATACTTAGCAGATGCATTTTGTGATAAGAATTCCTCTCCTACAGGTATATTCTGGGTGTTTGGATCAGATCTCCCTTCTTTTAGCAGCATTTCAGATGGATTTTCTTTTCTCTTATACCCTCCTTATAACTGATTATGCTGTTGTGCAAAATGCTGCTTTTAAAATCTGCCTCTTGACTGGATTCTGTGACCCTTCCTGGTTTTGTATAAACAGCATCCACCCATTCTAGGAGCAAAGATCTTGGAATGTGGCAGGCATTGATACTTGTATTTGGGAAACTCCACTGAACATGACCGATCTCTCAAGTGGCTAACCATGCTTTGTTTCACTGACTTTCTACTGCATTAGGTCATTTCACACTTAAGTGAGAATATCCTGCCCTAGTAAGTCATACATCTCCCATTTTGCATGTTTTATTTGTGTATTTTACGTAAGCCTTTCCAAACCATTATTGAGAAGTAAGCATCACTTTTTACAGACTTTGTCTCCTTGTACATTGATTGCTGTGTTAGTTTTTCCAGACACTGGTCCAATGCACTCAGTGACCTGCAGGTAGTTGTCCTCCTGCCAGTGTGTCCCGTGTGTCACCTCAAGTGTCATACTCTCTCCTTGGGTCTCATTTTCTGATCTCTCAGGATGCATTTAAAGCTAATGTCCTTGGCCTGCAGACTTCTTTAGTAATGTCTGAGTAACCCTTAGTAATTCTTACTATTTCCATCTTGGATGTTTAATGTTATCTTCACTTACTGATAGGCTGGAGAGGACCTGGTCACACAGATACTTGTCTCTCCCCCAGAACGGAGCAGGTGTGTATGGGATGCCTGTTGCTTTGTTACCATTAGCAGTAACATTAGTTAGTGAGGTGGCAGGGCAATATCCTTGTTGGTGTTTTTTCTCTAATATAATATTTTTTTTATTATATTGAACTCTTCAGTTTCTGCTTTCATCTAACTTCTTACACCTAAGGCCTTCCAGCCGGCATTAATACTGGCTATTTCTTGTATATTTTACCATGGCTTATAGCTTCGTGGGGTGGAATGGACTTCAGCTGTTCTTCTTGCTTGAGAATTAGTGGCTTTTTGTCCTTCTACAAGACTCTTAATAAATGATTCCTTACTCTGATATCACTGTTTCATTACAAATTTATTCTTAGTCAATTTTCTATTAACTATCCTCATCCTTATGAAATTATCCCCCTCTGAATTGTCCCTCTGTATTGCTAGGATTTGTCTTCAGACAATCCATGTTATATCTGATTTCATTACAACTACTGCAGGTAACTTTTAAAGGATTGCTTTGTAGAAGTAAATGATACTGGAGATCCAGAATAGTTATTCTCCAGTTTAACACTTTTTGAGTTGGAATGCTATTTAGAGTTTTTAAAAGAACTGAAGAAGCACCAGTGGGCATATGAACTCTACAGCATTACTGTTTAACTGTTTCGATATGACTAACGCTGTCTTCTGCAATGTGTTCACAGGTTTCAGTTAAATGCATCATGAAATACACTATGAACATCTATATTTCTGGTTCAGCTAGGATGAAAGCTCCAAGCTTAATCCAGATTAAAAAAAAAAAAAACAAACAAAAGAAAAGTTAAACCGAGAAAGCTGTGGTTGGCAGCTTAATGAAATCTTAGAATCAGAATATTAGAAATTATGCGAGTGAAGCTTACTTGGCATATTGTAAAGAGCTGAGATGCTTACCTCTTTCACCAGGCTTTCAAAATAGATTCCTTAATGTCCTTCTAAGTTATTTTCCCTGTTATTAACTTTGAATAATTGAGTAACTGAGAGTGATGAGACACTGCAACAGGTTGCCAAGGGAAGTTGTGAATGCCCCATCCCTGGAGGTGTTCAGGCCATGGATGGATGGGGCCTTGGGTAACCTGATCTGGTGGGATGTCCCTTCCCATGTCAGGGGGTTGGAACTAGGTGATATTTAAGATCCTAGGTGATATTTAAGAACCCTAACTATTCTATGATTCTGTAATGACACTTCTAAATAACAAGCAACACAGTGAGTACCCACAGATGTTGGTGGCCTTTTCCTTCTTGTGCAGTGTGGAGTGCAGGAGAGCAGCTGTCACTGTGAGATCACATTAGGTGGTAAGTCCTTAGCTGAGAAATTCTTTCTGCTCACGTTGGTTGAATTTCATAAGCATTTTGTTGTGGCATGGATTCAGCACGGGAAGGACATGAATCTGTTAGAGCGAGTCCAGAGGAGGCCATGAAGATAATCAGAGGGCTGGAGCACCTCCCATATGAGGACAGGCTCAGAGAGCTATGCTTGTTCAGCCTGAAGAAGCGAAGGCGCTGGGGAAACCTTATGGCAGCCTTCCAGTACTTTAAAGGGACTTACAGGAAAGCTAGGGAGATGATTTTTGGTGTTCAAGACCAGGCTGAATGGGGCTTTGAGCAATCCGATCCAGTGAAGGTTGTCCCTGCCTATGACAGGGGGATTGAAACTGGATGATCTTTAAGGTCTTTTCCAATTCAAACCATTCTATGATTCATGTCCTACTATTGCAGAAAGTGGCAAGCAGTTGGAGCATGTTGCTGCCATGTATGCTGTCTCTCTGACAGCTAGGTGAGTGTAAGTTGAAAATGAAAGGGAGCACTGCTGGCTGATGGTTGTGACTCCGTTCATCTTCCCTCTGACATGCTGCCCTGAATGTCAATATGTCCATTCTTTTGTCACATGAGTTGGGGTGGCATTTGGAAAAACTGTAAGGGAGCTGGGTTCCTGCAGTCGTAGGATCATAGAAACATAGAGTTTGGAAAAGACCACTAAGATCATCCAGTCCAACTGTCAGCCCAACACCACTGTGCCTACTAAACCATATCCCAAAGTACCATGTCTGTGTTCTCTGAATACCTCTGGGGATGGTGACTCCACCACTTCTGTTGCCAGCCTGTTCCAATGCTTCACCTCTTTTTTGGTAAAGAATTTTTTCCTAATATCCAATCTAAACCTCTTCTGGTGCAACTTAAGGTGATTTGCTCTTGTTCTGTCACTTTTTACTTGGGAGAAGTGGCTGACAACCACCTCACTACAACCTTCCTTCAGGTAGCTGTACAGACTGATGAGGTCTCTCCTTGGCCTTCTTTCCTCCAGACTAGATGACCCCAGTTCCCTCAATCTGCTTCTCATAACACTTGTTCTCCAGGCCCTTCCCCACTTTTTTTTTTGCTCTTCTCTGGACACGCTGCAGCCACTTTTTTTGTAGAGAGAGTCCCAAACACAAACACTGGACCTAGGGGTGCAGCCTCACCAGTGCCAAGTACAGGGACATGATCAGTGTGATTTATGGTAATCCTGTGCTGAGAGAAAAGTAAATTGACGTGTTGTCAGGTGTGTATATTTATGCATATATGTGTGTGTATGTATATATATATATATATATAAAATATCCCTCATCTCCTTTGCAGGATTTGGTTTTGCTGGCTGGGCTTAAATTTGTAAAGGTCTTAACATCACTGGCCAGGGTGCATGTGTTAGAAGCTGCATTTAAGGGATTAAGAACAAGATTTTGTTCCTTTTTCCTTGCATATATTTGGGAGTTGGGACATTGAGAAATACAAAGAAGGTCTGGTCGTTCAACAGCTTTGTGCTGACCTCAGGCTCCCGGTGCTCTTCCTTGCAATTGGACATCCTATGTGAATGGAAAGTGAATTGGGCTGGAATGGCACGTCTGAGGGATAAGTGGAGGCGTCTTGTTGGAGATAATCTCTAGCCTGAAACTGTTGGCGAGTTTTAAAAGAAGTCTGGCTTCTAGCCTTGACCGTGTCCCTTTAAGGTATACTGGTTTTAACCTTATTACCTAAAGCTCCTGTGACTTAACTCTCTTAATTCTTTACAGCTAAATGCTCTGCTAAACGGACTCCAGCATTTCCACCACGGAGATACAATTGTTGGCTTTAAAATAACTGCAGAAATACACTTCTGACATATTGGCACACTCTTTGCTTATTTTCTTGGCTTAGACATACGTAGTAATTCTCAGTTTAAAATACATATTTTTAAAAAAGAAGATATTAGATATATTAGGTGGTAAAGGACTTCTTGGGTCATTTCCCTATCCAGAATGTACAACCAAACTGCTGTTGTCTCTGTTGGCCTCTCCTGAAGGAAGGAGTTGGGTCTGTAGCTAAGTGTAGTGGTCCATTGGACCCTTAATTCTGACAAGTTTTTATGGCAGTGGTGCAGACCCTGTTGCAGGGATGCTGGCATGCTGGAGTAAGATGAAATGGTCTGATAAAGGGACTGCATCACCTGGAAGCTGTTCTGGACAAGGATATAGGCCTGTTGTCCAAGGGCTGGACTGGACCTCTCTTGGCTTCCCGTAGTTTTTGGAGTTGTCATGGATTTATCTTATTTCTTGTGTGACTGGATACCTGATCTAGGCCAGGCGGTTTTATATGCCTCAAGAATGAGGAACTGTGTGCTTTATTCTGCTTATTACTGATTGTTGGCATCCTGACTATCAAAAGATTACTTACTGTAAGGCTTTTTTATTTTCAGTAAATTAATGACTGGGTTGTTCAAAGGCTGATGTGCCAACAGAGTTATTCCAGAGCTTTATGTTTTTTCCTTTTTTTTTTATATTTAGTAACTCTAAAATATGTTTTAAGGGTATTTCAAAACAGTTCCATAAAGTCAGGCGGTGATGGAGAGGCTAGGCATGGAGAAACTCTGGATCAAATTTCCTTTAAGTTATGTTGTGAACTGAAAATTTCTGCTTAGCCAACATAGCAGTTTCCAAGGAATAAATACATATTCACACACACACACACACACACATTTGTATATATAGATATTCAGCTTCTGGAGAAAAACACTTTAGAGTCTCTTTCCTTTTCTGAGGGCTTGTATAACCCTCAGAACATGTTCAGAAAATGTCCAGGGACTTTCAGACTTCCAGTACTTATGATGATTTGCATTTAGCCACTGCACAGTCTTCTGTTGCAACAACCTCAGTTGTTTCCACATGTCCCTGTGGAGTCTTATGGCTGCAATTATTTGCTGGAGATTACAAACTGATATTCTGGAAATCTTTAATAACTTTTTTTCTTATAGAGCCAGGAGGACTGGGCACTAATTGAGATAGTGCCAAGGTAGCTTATCAGCTTTGGATAAGGAAGGAATTTGACTAGTGAGTCAAGTACCACACACACTTTTGAAAAATTATATGTCATTTCTGTTTTGTTCAGCTTCCTAATTTCATGATTTATTTTGTACCATGAGACTCCTTTAAAGGCAGGCAGGTGGTGTTCTTCAGAAGATGACTGGGCCTCTGTCAAAGGAACACTTTGTGGGGCTCTGTTCTGCGAGTCTGAGGGGTCACAAATTACTACAAAGCTAATATGGCCTTCAGTTTTGGATTTGGGAGTTCTAGCACTACCAATTCCATTTTCATAGATTAATGAAGTCTTTGTTTCTAATGAAATAAATTCTTATTATTTGCTGCTTCAGACATCGCCCAGCCTTGGTCTCCTGATCTGAACCTTAACTCACAGTATGACTTGAATTTGACATGCAATACGGGTATGGATTGTTGGAGGAGGAAAAGTGAAACAGTAATTTTATTTCAGCCTTTCCTACCTGGCGTAACTTGCTGCATATGCAGAATTTTGTTAGATTTTAACATATCAAATTAAGTAAGTGGAGTCTGTGTACGCTCCATTTTTAGTATTTTTTTTTTCTGAGGAGATTAACTACTTAGAAACTCTGTGGTTATAAGGCCAGAGTGGATTGTTGTAATCATCTAATATGACTCTTTGTAGGACGTAATGTTTTTTAGTATAACAACCTAGATTCTTGTACAGAGAGGTCAAGTTCTGAGTTAAAATTGATGAAGGATCCTCTGCAGTTCTTGGCAGCTTTATGCTGATTATCATCACATGTAACAAAGTTTTACCTTTTAGACTGCATTGTTCTTCTAGCTCCAGCATCGAAACCGCAGAAGTTGGTGTGCCTTTCCGTAGATTTGAGAAGCTATTATGGAAGTGTTACGTGTGGCCCTTCCAGTACTTAATGAATGGGAATAATAGAGTTTGGTAATGTCTGTTACTTGAGTAGAGGTGCCTGGCTGTTGTGTTATGACTAATCTGACTGTAATGAGAAACGTTGACATATTTTTCCATGGTTGAAAAGTGTTCAAGACACACCGTGACCTATCAAATTGCAGTGCTAAATCAGTATTCTGTTATGCTTTGGCTGGGTGGGAGGAGCGTGATTTGACACAGCTCCACCAGCAAACCTGCTATTGTAAACTGGAGTTTGAAGTCACCGTTCTTTGTATCTCTGACACATCAGTCAGAGATACAGAAATGTGTTCAGGCTTTATTGGAGCAGAGCAGCACGTGACAGAAGCCTGAATACGTGTGAATTAACCCTGTGCATGCTCACTGGGGGCCTGCATTGTATTCTTTTGTCTCATAAGACGTCAGGAAAGAGATTGTATTGGAGGTGAAATAGGGATTACATCCTCCTGAAATGACCAGTGGTACAGTTATATAAAGTAAACAATGAAAAGCATTTTAGTTAGTAGTTCTGAGTTTGTTTCCAAGAGGGTGCAAACACATTAGAGTAATAAAGCAACGTAAGAGCTTGTGACAGAAGAGGTGGAAGGTGGGGAGCCTGTTAGTGTAGGACTTGAGCTAGCCTGCATAAGGTTAGCAGGAGCAAGAGTGATGCTTATGAAGAGAACAGGCATGCTGGAGGGGATGCCCTGCTCTGGGAACAAAGGAATAAAGGTGACTGGGAAAATTCCACTGTGTGTTAGTGATGCAGAATTGTAAAGCAGCATTAGTGTGGATAAAAGAGAGCCAGCTGGGCTGGAATTGCTTTGAGAAGAGCTGATAAGAGATTTTGTTGCGATAGCGCAAGAGATCTACCACATGTAGTCCAGGATTTAAATGTGGGTAGAAATCTCGTAATACGGTGAGAGAGAAGTATTTCTGGGTGTTGTCAATAGGAGAGACTAACTCCGTGCACTGGAGGATGAATGTTGTTGGTAATGACTGGGTATGGAGCTGTGATATCTGGCAGTTTCATTGCCAGATAGTGACTGAAGCCGTAAAATTGGTGGAGTTAACACTAAATGTGGCTTTAAGACACAGATGATGCTTCAGGAAAGTTGGACATAAAAATGAACTTGGTTTGAGTGATCACATTTAAACTAGGTTAAATTAAACTGATAAACAAGTAGAGCAGTAACTGTAAAGCCTCCAAGGGAAACTGAAGAAGCCTTTCAGTGAGCAAGGAGCTTGGATACAGAGGAAGAAATGAAATTCAGTGAAGCTACAGGGGTAAATATTAGCATCTCAAATAACAGGAAAAGCTCCACCTAAGAAGTTACCTCGGAGCTAGTGATTCACCTGATCATTGCGTCAGGATACAGTGAGCAAACACAGAACCTCTGAGAGGTGTGAGTGAAACATCTGTCTGTAAAGGAAGATGTTTCTGGAGGATCAGGAAAGCCAGGGCTAAAGCGGGGGCTTCCCACCTCAGCAGACTGGGGGACGTCTCACAAAGGGTATTAAAACAGGTTACAGAATGTGCTCTGGTTATGTGAAAGGGAGAAACAGCCTATCTCACAAGGGAACGGACTGGACTGCTAGGCATAGGAATGGGAAGTTGAGTTAAGATGGTCTGCAATGATTCACAAGCTGTAGGAATTGTTTCTTATGAGGATGACATGGAAAATAATGCACGGTTATATGAGTGACAGCAAAACTTTAACACTCTGAATTCAAGTCTGGTAACCTGTGGCCCAGAGTGTTATAACAGGCAACACTTGAAGTCTGAATTCCGCTAGCAGAAGTTTAATTACTGGCATAAGCAAGTGGTGGCATCACCAAACTGGAGAACAGGAAAGGTGGTTTCTGTGGGTTCACAGGAAGATAAAGGGATGGGTGATAAATGTGGGAAAGTAAGGATCTTGACTTCAAAAGCTGGCAAGACTGTGATAACGTGCAAGGTTTAAAATAAACTTAAAAGAGAGAATAATAAAAACTTCATAGACAGATGGAAGCAGTATGGAAAGTCACTGGGTATAAAATGTGACGTGAGTTTGAGAGAGAAAGATTGTGCTGGGCTAACCTCTTATTTCTAGAAAAAGCATGCATCTGCTTGTGCTTTAGTAGTACCTCCCAAATCACCATAACAGACATTTCATAGAATCATAGAATAGTTTGGTGTGGATGAGACCTTAAAGATCATCCAGTTCCAATGCACCTGCCGTGAGTCTGGATGCCTTCTACTGGATCAGGTTGCTAAAAATCCCATTCAGCCTGGCCACGAACACTTCCAGGGATGATGGGAAACCCATGACTACTCTGGGCGTCCGGTTCCAGCACCTCACCATCCTCACAGGAAGATGTTTCTTCCTAAGATCTCATCTCAATCTCCCTTCTTTTACCTTAAAGCTGTTGCCCCTCATTCTGTCACTGAATTTCCCATCACTATTTCTTTTTGAAGAAAATTGAAATTGCAAAAGGCAGGCAAAATATGTAATGAACTGGCTTTAGCAGAAGCTGGTAACGTTGCAGAAACTGGTGGGAGAAGCAGATAGCTGTCTTCTGCTTCTGGCATGGCAAGAACAGTAGAAATGTGTGTGTCAAAAGTTGTTTTTAAGAAAAGCCCTAATGGTATAATTAATTTGGAAGTAGTTAAATATAAATGAAGGATTTAATGACCCTGAGGACAGCAATAATGAAAATGAGTTATTATGTAGAAGAGCTATGCTCTTAAAGGCAAATGACAAGAATTTCTGAAAAATGTGAAGCTTGGTGACAGGAGAAGTGTTGGGGAGTCCTTTGTGACTCAGCACTATGGTCTCAGCCAGCACAGAATTACTGACAAGAGGGTCATACCGGTATTTGCTGGGGAAAGCATTCCTGGTGGAGAGAGAAGGATAAAGGCATGGGTGGTTTGCCCTTGCGTGCCACAGCCTGTGCTGGCTGAGCCTCTTGAGGAGGGATGAGCTTAGGTAGGAGTGAATGGAGAGCATGAAAGAAAACATTCATTGTCTCTTTCTTCCTTTCAGTCTCTCTGGTGAGAAGAGGAAGCTGTGTCTTATCCTACCTGATAAACAGAAACTGATGAGATCTATGACTTTTGTCCATTAAAAACATTAGGAAATTAAGCACAGGTTGAGGAAGACCCTTAAGATGGAGGATTGGATTGACATGAGATAGAGAAGGTAAAAGTGTGCCATTAATTAAAGTGTAGGCTGGAAATCAGGAATGATTTTGAATGGCTCCAGATGATGACAGAACCAACACTGGAGTTTGTGACCCCAAATGATCCTTCCTCTCTTAAGGTCCTATAGCACTAGCTTTATTAAGATGTGAATTACTGTTCTGACAGCTACTTGCTATGGACAGTTTGAATAGTAAGGTAAAATTTTGATGCTGTGTCTTGCTTATTGTCATGGTTTGACCCCAGATGGCAACTAAGCCTGACACAACAGCTTGGTCACTCCATCCTTGTTGGGATAGGACAGAGAATAGGAAGGGTAGAAGTGAGAGGTCTCGTGGGTTGCGATAAAAACAGTTTAACAGGTAAAGCAAAAGCCACATGTGCAAGCAAAGTGAAAAGCAATGCAAGGAATTCGTTCATTGCTTTCCATTGACTTACAGGTGTTAAGCCACCTCCAGGAAAGCAGAACTCTGTACCCTGACTTTTGTTACTTGGGGAGACAAATGCCATCACTCTGTACATCCTTCATCCTTCTTACCCCAGCTTTATATGCTGATCCATATGTCATACGTTGTGGAATACCGCTTTTGTTAGTTGGGTTCAGCTGTCCTGGCAGTGTCCCCTCCCAGCCCCATGTGCACCCCCAGCATTCATTGATGGGGTGGTGTGAGGAGCAGAAAAGGCCTTGACTCTGTGTAAGCATTGCTCAGCAATAAGTAATCTATCCCTGTATTGTCCGTGCCTTTTTCCAGCACTAATCCCAGGCCCATACCAGCTGCTATGAAGAAATTTAACTCCACCCCAGCCAAAACCAGCACACTTAGTTGTAAATTCTAATAATTAAAAAACCCAAACTACATGTGAGGGAAGTTGCTTATAGTCAGTTATGATTTTGATTCTGTTGCCATTTAACCTGATGGAATTCCACTTGAATTTTTGTGGAGGCCCAAGTGCAGGCAAACAGCAGGGATTTGAGAACAGTCTTGGGCATGATTCTTGTTGGTAAGACCTGGTTGTGCTTCAGTTCTTCGTGTACCTGCTGTGTTAGAGCAAAAGCATTGTCAAGTGAGTGCTCATGTGTTTGGAAGGTGCAGCTCCTCTAGACATTGTAAAACTGCCATGCAAAGCAGCAATTTGGCTGCTGCTGCAAGGTGGAGTAAAATCATGGACTTGCTCCGGTATCATTCTCTGGCATTAATTTTATAACACACATTTGATCTTTATGAACTTAAGTTAAAAAACCAAACACCCCTGAAGTATCCTTTTCAGCTTCTTTCTAGGGTAATACTGTAAGTGACCAATGTCCTAAGGCTTCAAGGGGAAAATAAAAAAGCAAAAATGTGGGTGCCAGTCTCACTGTCCTGTTTCTGCAATGTGTGTGTGTCCTCCAGGGACCAGTGTTGTCTGAGTGTTTTGTGAATGCTCGGAGTAAAGTCAGGCTGCCAAGAATTAGTCTGCAGTGTTCTGTTCCGTCTCCCATTCTTGACTGGGAAAATACCATTCAGTTACACTGTAACTCACATCCCGAACAGTTCTTTTATTCTTTGTTAACACTAAGGCAGCATGTTTCTATCACCTAGACATTTATCTTTTCACTGGTTTGTGAACTCAAGCATGGCAATATTTAAGTAACACAATATTAATATTTTTCTTAAAACTATTTTTCAAAGGAGACAAATCCTGCTTTGTTATTTGGTCCAGGAAAACACAGGTGTTGTTTTTCTCTAGGGGCTTATAATTTGCTGTAGTATGGTGGGGTGCTTTTGTTGTTTTGGGTTTTTTTTACAAAAACTGGCTGAATCCACCACAAATGTGCTGTTGCTTTTTTTTTGAGTTGCTCTGTTGGTGAATATGCTGGACTTCTGCACCATAATACTTGTCAGTATCAATTTTTAGCTCAGTGCCTCTCAGGGCAAGCTTGTGCTCAGTCCTGCTTGACAAGTAGCCCTGTTCCAGTTGGTTGGTTGCTTGCAATCCTGTAGCTTAAATCAAAACTACTGGAGAATATACTTAAGGCTGTGGTCAGGTGTTGATCACGGCTGGTGCAGTTTGTCAGCAGCCCCTGTTCCAGCATACATCTCATTTGAACTAAATTTGAATGGAGAGTGTAGAAACCTGAATAATTGAGAGGCTCCACAGGCAGCTTTGGTGCTTTTCATGGCTAGGGAAAGAAGCACATGCCAGCCAAAGGAAAAGCACACGGGTTGTTTTATTCTGTCTGTGATTCCTGCTTTTTCTTTTGTTTGGTGCCAGAGTACTTGTGTCCTCTAAGCAGCTGTTACCACGTCATGACCAGGCTGTGTGGTTTGACCTAATAATTCTGGCAGAGTTCTTGTCAGTTAAGTGAACTTTACCTGCACGTGTGAAGACTGAGCAGCAGCTGTGTGTGCTTTGTCTTGGAAGAAATAATTCTGTAAAGAGGGGTGTCTTGTTTTCAAAACGAAAAAAAGACACCTCTCTGGTTTCTAAATTAGTTGTAAGGTTTTTGGGGTTTTTTGTTTGTTTTTTAAAATTATTTTTGCTCTTTGTCATGGTTTGTTTTTGCACTGGAGCTTTTTGTATAAACTAGTTGAAATATTGATTGTCAGCAGAGTAAGTATATCAACTTAGACTGGCTCTGAGCAGACTTAATACATTATCGGTCTCTCTCTTTTCCTGCCTTCTGGTGCAAGGATATGGCTTTCATTATGCATATCACCTTAATCTTTGACAGCCAGGGGCATGTATGAATTGAAGTCTGTTTTGTGTAAAATGAAGCAGCAGGGGGTTTGTTTCCTTATTCAATTAAGGCATTTCCATTAACTTAAAATAATACATTTCTAAACCTTCCAGGACTTGAAAGAAGGATAATTTATGCCACTGAAAATGAGAGGTCTCCTTTATTCTCTGGCCAGTAGTGTTTATCTTCTCTATCAGATATCTTCTATATATAAAAATTCTGAAAGATTTGATGGATTTATTTTTTTTTCCTAATCAGGAACAGATTCAGGAATAAGAATGCTGTCTTTTCTCATTGTAAACCAGTTTAAAATCCAGAACAAATCTGTAGCTTGCAGGGAACTTGTTAAAGCAAAGTGACCGAGGCACCTTCTAACAGAATATGTCATCTGAGAGTTACAGACACAGTAACTCACTCCAGTACATTGCACTCAAGTGGCTTTTTTAACTAATAAAATAAAACAAAGGCTGCAACAGAATATTGGAGAGAAGAGGCAGCTTAGATTACTGTGTAGTTCACCTCTTCATGAGGGAACCAGGTCGCCTGACAGAGTTGTCTGTGTGGCCAGCGTCAGGAAGATTAACCTCTCATAATCTCTGTGATTTGAATAAGAGATTTTGTTTCTGTCCTCACTGCTCAGTTCAGAGCAGCTGCTGAGCAGAAACTTCAGTGGATCTTCAGCAACGTGTCCTTTGGTAAATCAGAAGAGGAAGAGAGAGAGAGATGTTAGGAGATTCCTCCTACCCGTACGTTTTAGCAACTGGTTTTAGTGTTTGAGTGGTAACTGTATATATTACAGGTGGAGCTCTTCTGTAGAATCAAGGAAGTTATTTAAAATGAGTTCTGTTACACAAATAGCATCAAATCCATTTCTCCATCACCACAATCTGCTTCCCCACCCTTCTCAGAAAGCAAACTTTGGACAAAGGCATCATCTCTTGGTTTGTAAGCACTACGTATCAGAACTTCAGTGTGTGTTTGTTTTCCTGCTTCTCAAGAAAAATGTAACTGATGCAGACCAGTCAATCTGAGGTGATGCTTGCCTGCCCGTGCTAGGTCATCCAAAGTGAGAAGGGATTACTCAGGCAACTAACATAGGTATAATTACCCTCATGGAATGGTGGTAGTAATCATAAGGGGCTTAAGTCTCTTTATAGCCCCATAAAATTTGAAGAAGAGTTTTCTTTTGTGTGTTGTGGTCGTGGGGAGGCTATTCATTTTAGGTTTTCTTTGGAAAAGACTATTTTCTGTGCCAAACAGATAGTGAAGCATCTCGCCTCTCTTTCAATCATAGCTCCTTTTCTCTCTGTGGAGGACAATATGGGTTTGCTCATGTTGTCTGACTTCTTTAGAACCTCTGATACTGCTGTCAAGTGACAACAAGGATGCATAGCAGAGAGGCTAAACTGTAAAACAAGGCTTCTGAAGCATGTGTTCCCCTTTGCTATTGCAGAAATATCAAAGTGAAATTCCCCTGAAATTGCTTGTTGGCACATTTGAGTCTTGGTTATATTGGGGTGGAGGAGATTTGGTGGTAGAACAGGCTGTATGAAGCCCTACTTCCCAAAATACAGCCTCTGGGACCTAAGCTTGGGAGCTTGGGGCATATTAATGTGTTGAATAGATACTGTGGTATCATCATGTAATACTCTTTCCTAGGAATTGACTAGGTGTTCGTATGTACAAGGCAGCAAGCTAAATGAGCTTGCTTGCAGCCCTTTCTGTCATGATGTGACTTCTCTTAGTGTAAACTCCTGCTGAAAGTGTGCGAAGACCTTTTGGTCTGTGGGGCAGAAGATACTTGTTTTGGTACCCAAGCTAAGATGTCATGGATGTCAGAGTGTCTCTTGGGATATTCCAGGATCTGATTTGAGCAGTGGCACTGTTGAATTTACTCAAACAACTGTCATTTTGGGAACATTAAATTATGAAGCTGGCTGGTTTTGTCAGGAGTGCTGGTGGAGTAAGAGGCAGTAACCACTAGGCAAATATCTGTGAGATGGCACAAAGGTCTCTGTGGAATATTGCTTGTAAAGACTTCTGTATGGCTTGGTTGCAGTTCTCAGTGGAGAAATAGGGCAGGAGAACTAACGCTTCAGAGGCTTTCCTTGGTGAAGAAAACCACCCAAAGAGAGCTTGAGTGCTCTACTACCTGTGTCTTGGAGTCTGGCCCCTGCTTTTTGAGCAGCAAATGCATGTTGAGGTGACAGCTAGAAGTGATGTTAAATTCCAGGTAAGTTTTAATCTGCCTGCAGAAAGGTTATGAAGACGCAAAGCACAATTCTGAATAAGCATCTGAGTGTGCTGTTCTTGCTTTGCTAGAATTAACTTGTCAGTTGGCATTGAAATTGTGATTATTGCCAGATAGGTCGAAAAAGTGAGTAGTGTGGCAAAAAGCTCTCTGGAGAGTGGCACACAGACATCGTGTGTCTTTTAGGCACCTTGTATTCCAGCATAGGCTCTGGAGGGTTGTAGCTTATACTTTCTGTGCTGCCTTTAAGGATAGTAATGAGATGTGTTGCTAGAGGAAGGATTTTTGTCTGGAAACTGGGAGGCTGTCATTCCAGCAAGTCCCAAGGTGGGCAGAAGATGGCTTGTGATTCTGAACTTGTTCTGGTTACCTGAATGGTGGCTTGAGCTTAGTGGGTTGATCTACTTTACATTGGCTGGGGAAGACTCCTGAGACTGCTTGCCTGCCCCTGTAGCCTGGAATAGCATCTGCAGGGGTGGGAATGCCTGGAAAAAAGAGTCCTGTTGTTGGGAATTTCACCGTGACACGTTCCTTCCACTCCTCAAACTGCTGCCAGCACCTCTCCCTGCACAGTGTTTAGCCACAAAAGCTGCCTGGAAGTAGAAGCTTTTGCACTTCCTCTGTTTCAAAGTATATTTCACACAAAAATTGAAGAATACTTTATGAGCTGTTGCCACTCCAGGTTTACTGGCAGTGCTAATCTGTTTCAGGAGGTTGTAAAGGTCAAGGCTTGCACGTTCCTACTTTCTTTACTGCTCCTCAGCATCTGTTTCCAGCATTTTTGGCCTATAGTTCATGAATCTGCTTTTGTTTTGTTTTCGCCAGACAGAAGGAACAGTATTATCAAGCTGATTTCGGCCGCAGCTTATCTGAAATCAATTGAGTGCTTCCTAGTGCCTCTCAGGAAGCTTTTTCTGGGATCAGCTATAAAAGAACTTCCACCAGCTTCCTTAGAGCAAAGAAGAAACTTCACTAAGTGCTAAAATGCTTCATACAATAATGATTTGAGCTGTGATTTATAAAATAACTTATAAGTATTTTGAACATTTTATTGATACGATCTCCTGAGGCTTTTTGAATAAAATGATCTGCATGATATAAAATTCTGGACTCCTTTTGCAGTACCTAGTGGTCATGGTATATTAATTGTATTCTGTCAGTGTAGATCTTATTCTGTGCTAGCTTTTTAGTAAAGTCGTAGTACCTGCTTACTAACTCAGTGGTCAGGGGAGTTCTGGGTCTTGGGACCTGCTGTTTTCTGAGTACTTCTCCCATCCTTCCCCTTTGCAAACCTATCCTGTCCTAGTTCTCTACTTCAGATTTTGTTTTCAGGCCCACAGATAAAAGTGTGACCTTGCTGCCTGATACGTTTTCCAGAGAAGTGCTGGTGTAAGGATCCTGGAAGAGCAATCTGGTATCTGCTTTAACATAAGGGAAGGAGCCAGTTGCACACCTCCTTAGTTTTCCTGTTGCATTTTTGTTCCCTGTTACGATTGCTTTCTACAAGTTGCCTATGTAGTTTCAGTTCCTTTCTTCTTGTCTTATAGTCTCCTGTTAGGATGCTTTATTTTCAGTTTGTGTTTCTTTGAGATAAAGGTTTGATTTTTCTGTCCAAAACCATGGTCAAAACTGCAGTCCCCATGGCATACCTTCTGCGGCACTGTTTATAATCTTTTAAATTGCCCTGGCATTTTCTTCATCTGTAAATTTCTGTTGCCAAAATACTTCAAGAATAATTTGAGCAGGTGAGTTCTTGAACTAAGCAACAAACAAGAATGCATATGGAACTCCTCACTTCAGGAGCCTGAAAATCTGTGTGATGTTAAGTCAGTGTGTCAAGTCAAATCTAGTAACAGATTAACCTGTAAACGAGACCCAGATGCCTCTAACTGTCTGAATCTATTTTGTCATTGAAAGTGTTTAGAAGCCTACTTACATTAGCTGCCTACTACATTAAACTATCATAGAAAGTAAATTTAGTTGTCACCCCTTCTATCTCATGAAATAGCTGTTAGAGAATTAGTGCTTTTAAGAGACGCCTTCTTTTTTGAGTTCTATTTAAAAAAAGCCCAAACAATTAAACAACCTTTGCCAAATGATCTGCAAGGTTGGTTCTGTGCTCCAAGTATGCTGAGAGAATATGGTTTTGATTAAGTGTTTGGAACTGCTGCAAAGGGTTTCCTACTAAGGGCTTCGACTTATTCTGTTTAAGTAATGTAGTAACTTTCTTGAGGATGGAAGAAGCAGAACACTGTGAAGCTCTGATGTAAGCTGGGCTGTGCTGTATACATTGGAGAAGTTTTATGCAAAAGCTGAGCTGAAAAGTGACAGCATCTGCAGGATGTGTGAAATTACCTGGTTTGCAAAGGTGGATAATTGAGCAAAATGGTTAGGTATATCTTTCATTTGAGAGCTGGTTCAGCAGAGTATATTAACTGTGGATTTGCTCAGTTTTGTGTGGATTGGCCCTTGTGTTGTCTTGCTGGCTTTTCCCAAACTTGTGTCAATGGAACACCCTGCTGCTGTGCTGTTACCGATGCCTGTGGGCTATGGCAGAAATAAAGATTTAGGTAAAATAATGATGTATAGCTTTAATATATAAAAGCTAGCTTTTTGTAGGTAGATTTCAATAATTTGCGCACTGAAGTTCAGCCCATATGCTGGTGGGAGGCTGAGCCTGGGGCTGTGAAAATTCTGGCCAGAAATTGGGGTGAAACTTATTAAGCAGAAGCAGGCAGCAGCCGTGCTGTCACATCAAGACTGGAGATGCCTCTCACCCCTGAGGTATGGAGTGTCTGAGCTGTGGAGGGAAATGAGGATTGCTGTGTGCCTGTGGGGTGTGATGCTTATGTGCATGCCAGCCCTGGATCTCAACTGACCAAGGAATTCACAAGTGAGCAGTGAAGCATCTAGTGAGAACTGGCAGTGTGGGAAATTGTTGAATGTGTACTTTATGTAGCTTTTTTTTGGATTTCCTATATGAGATGGGACTGAAGTTAAATGAGGTTAGTGTTTAGTGTGTATTCCTTTAGAATCTGTAAAACCCTTTCAAGCGGTCACATGTATCTGGCTGCTATCAGTGACTGTCCAGGGTGGAGTGACTGATAGAAAGCTCTTTGTTGAAAATTGTATTGAAAATCAAATACACTTAGGTAGCTTTATGTGTCTCTGGACAGGGTAATAAATTTGCAGATCACCTGACCAGGAAGATGCTAATTCTTGTGAATTGAGAGGGATTCTGATTCATTCTCAAGACATCTGACAAAATGGAAATCCTTGAGTAGATCAATTTGCTGCTGCAGACAACAGACTAGAATCTCTCTTTTTCTTCTCCACCACCCTCCTTTCTGAGAAGAATCGAAGAGGTTTAGTGGCCTTTTTTAAATGTGGTTGATTTCTGAAGGGAATATGCCTTCCCTTTGTTTGATGTGGTTCCCAAGGCCTTGAGAAACATGAATCACATTGTCCTGGGCATTTGGAGTGGTTGAATTGAAGAAAGCTCTTTACTACCTGAAAAAGAACTGCAGTGTAAAAGTGGTTTGTTTTTTTTTGTTTGTTTGTTTTTTATGAGCTATTAAAAACTAATAAACTTTTAATGACTCATTTCCATTTATCCTGAACTACTTATTAAAGCAGATTGATCTGTTGGTTCAGCTGAGGTAAATTTAGTGGTACTGATGGCTGGTTCTTGAGGCTCTCTGGATTCCTCCACAGGTGTCTCAGGCAAGCAGGTGATGGGTTTTTGAAGGACTACTTTGGGTATTAAGTTAGAAAAATCAGCCCTTAGATGCATCCTTAGTTCTTTGGGTACTGATGGCAGTCTGTGCTAGGTTCCTGCTCTCTGCCAGTGACCAAGCAAAATGGCATTTTGAAGTGGTTCCTCTCCCTTCTGGTAGCAAAACAGTTCTCTGCTTAGCCCAGCTCTCCATTCACATCACATGATAATAAAGCATTACTTTCAATATACTATGCATGCAGTCTCACCTTTTACATCTGTTGGTACATGAAGGTGCCTGCTGTGTTTCTGTCACATCATTCTTGAAGAGAATATGTTGGGGCATAAATTGCTCTCTTCCCCACTTGAGTGGAACAGTGTATGTTCAACAAGGCTGAGTGCAAGGTTCTTCACCTGTGTCGAGGTAATCCCAAGCACAGATATGGGCTGGGTGGATTGAGAATAGCCCTGAAGAGAAGGACTCGGGGATGCTGTTGGATGAGAAGCTTCACATGAGCCAGCAATCTGTGCTTGCAGCCCAGAGAGCCAGCTGTATCGTGTGCTGCATCAAAAGAAGTATGAGCAGCTGGTCAAGGGAGGGGATTCTGCCCCTCTACTCTGCTCCTGCAAGACTTCACCTGGCTGGGAGGTTCAAGGTGGCTTTGACATGCCAAGTCTGCATAACAGGCATGGGAAACCATTGAACTGCTGTTTTATCCAGGTCTTTGTTATTTAGAATTATGAAAGGATGAGAAGAGTTTCATGACACAGTCAGTACTGCTATGGTACGTGCAGTTTCATTTAATAGCATACCTCTGACGCTGCTGGGCTTTTGCAGGGATCGTGAAACAAAATCATGACTGAGTTAAAAACAAGCTTGAGGTCACTGTGTGACGTCTGTTTCCTCCAGCCTTGAACACCTTTTTGGTTCAGATAGTGGGGAAGACAAGGGTTCCTTGCACTCAGGTGTGAGGTGATGTGCAGGGCTGTGCATATGAAATGCTTTTGATTTCTGGGGGAGGCAAAGGTACCTGTGTGCCATGATAGGATACCCAGGGGCGGAACAGTCCTTGTGAGATACTCTAGTCTTGTGCTGCTTGCCAGCTGCTTATGGATTTTACAAACAACTTTAAAGGAGTGAGCGGAAGGCGCTGAGTTTCTGGCTGTGCAATGAGTACATGTGCTGTATATGTTAGTGCAGGGTTTAGGCAGCACAACTATTACTAAAAACTCAGTAATAGAAAATGTAACAGGCCTACCCATTGCTTCCCTTACAGATGGGATTCCCTCCCTCCTGCATGTGTGCTGCAGGGTGCACAGGATGTGAATTTGGTGCACTGACATAGTCTCGGGCAGTATCAACAGTTTGCTGTGGTCTCTTATTTCTGTGGCTTTAGCAACCTTTGCACTGAGTGCTGCATATCAGTGTGCTACGAAGTCTGAGCACCTGGGAAAGCTGGGGAAAGCACAAGGTGAAATGGAAATATGTATCGATTTCGCTGTTCAGTTGGGGACAGCTGCTGTAGAAGTCAGAGTGCTCTAGCAGACACAGTAATGCTGCATTTGTGTTTCACAGGCAAAAGGAAGCTATTTGTCAAACTGCTGATCATGAAAATGCATCTTGAATGCTCTGCTTTCAGCGTTGCGTTTCTTTTTGAGAGCACTACCTAAACTTCATCCTTTCCTTCTTCTGATTTCTCCCACAGCCCCTCCACAACAGTGTATTGGCCCCTGTGTAAGGATGTTGGTTTTGTTGTAGTGCAGTGAATGACCAGCTTGTAAATCATGTGCTGGATTTAGTTAGGATGTAATCTTTTGGCCATCTGCTTGGGCACTCCCTGTGTCTGCATCCTTCTGATTTGTAAGCAAGTGTTAAAGGTGATCTTGAATCTGTGAATGTTTGGAATACCCAGATTCCCTTTGACTGCATACGAGGGTGTTCCCGTTTAGGAGATTTGAGCAATGTGTTGTCTGAACCCCGCAGTAATTTGGCTACTTAAATTTAATTATCTGGCTGGTGCATGAGGCATGTAGTCAGGAAAAAAGTATCCTTAGATTGATTGAGAGCTAAGTGGATAGTAAGAACTTCTCTGTATAACTGTGTTTAAGAATACTCTGATATATGTTCTGCTGTTTTTTTCCACCCTCCCACAATGATTCCAGTACTTAAAGGAAAGCTGAGGAAGGGCTCTTTATCAGGGAGTGCAGGGATAAGACAAGAGGTGATGATTTTAAGCTGAAAGAGGTGAGATTTAAATTAGGTATTAGGAAGGTTTTACTGTGAGGGTGGTGTGGCGCTGTCAGAGGTTGCCCAGAAAAGCTGTAGATGCCCCATCCCTGAACGTATTCAAATCTAGATTGGGTCAGGCTGTGGAAGGTGTCCCTGCCTATGGCAGGGGTGAGGAACTGGGTGATCTTTAAGGTCCCTTCTAACCCAAACCGTTCTGTGCTTCTAAGATTCTGTACCTATATTTGCCGTCTCTGGGTTTTAATTTCCTTTCCTAATCTTTCGTGGCTTTTTTTTTGTTTGTTTGTGTTAAGTTGCAGGCAAGGCTTCAAATTATTTTTTTCTTGTATATTTAAAGTAACACCGAAAAGGTGAGAGAGTCCCAGAGAAAATCAGTCTTTGGATAAATTGAATATTTACATCAATTTTCATTGCTTTTCTACCTGTCTAGTTAGTGGAACCTGTCTGCTTTCTAATAGCTTCTTGAACTGAAGTGCTATAGCTGTCTCTGATGTGCCCGAGTCTTTTTTAGTGATTACATGAATCTTTATTTGCACAGTGAGAGTGATAACACCTCTGTGCATCGGTATTAGGGAGTGCCTGCCCATGGCAGTGGAAAGGTCTAGGTCTTGCTTTCCCTTCTGATTTTCTGTCATTTTCTTTCCCTCCCTGTTGTCCTCCCTACATGATGTTGAAGTGGCATAGGAGGATTATGGTTCAGCTTAGTCCAGTGTTCGCCTCTGAATGGCTCAGCTTTCTGTGCTGCCCAGTGTGCTGAGAGAAGCCATTTGAAGCTGAATGGGATTTAACATTTCCAGATAGTTTAAAAATAAGGCTTCCCCAGAGCCTAGAAGTAAATGGGATAAATGGGAGTGAGTCAGAAAATCTCTGATCTAGACCTTTGACTTATCTTCAGGTTTGTACTCAGTGGTGCTACAGAAGTGACTGTATCTGTAAAACCTGTTGTGCTGAGTGCTTTAGAGAATGGTTTCCTTTTGTGATACAAATCTTATTTTGTAAAATGTACTGTTTGGTGTGACTTGATTTCAGCCCACTTTCCTACCCCTGAAGTAGAAACAAGATTTCAGCCTTTGTTGCAACACTGTGAGTAGTTAACTGTTGATACATCAGGCTTCTTCACCACCTTCTTACTCCTTTGTGTCCTTTCTTGAGCACTTGGCATATGGGAGCTCTAAGGAGACAGAACTTGTGTGTAGAAAAGCTTCTCTAGGGAAGCTAACCATGTCGTGCCTGTCCACAGCTGTGGTCCTTTGGCAGTGGCAATGCACTCTGTGCATTTCACCTGACCTCGGAATTCCTGGGCTGACAAACATGCTGTGTCTTGGCAGCGCCTAATGGCTCTTTCCAGCTCCGAACTCCCAGACAACATGGCATCGTGGACTCAAGAAGATTGGAAAAGACTTTTAAGACCATCCAGTCCACCCGTCAGCCCAACACCATTGTGCCTACTAAACCATGTCCCAAAGTACCACATTTATACATTTTTTTGAATGGGGAACCCTGTGGCCTTACGGCCAGTCCTGATCCTGAGATGCTGTGGGAGCTGCACCTTTGCAATGATTTTTACACACCCCTTGGATATGCTTTTCAGTGGCTTAATGAAATAAAACCAGCCACAAGTCACTTTTTGTGGGAACTTTTTTGACATGCTGTGTGAACTTGCAGATAGAGTTACTGGTGAGATGAGACTCAAAGGTTTGTCATCCTGCTTTTATTTATAAACCCTGCTTTTGCGGCTAGAGGTGCAATATATTACATGCAGGTTGCCTGGGGACGTAGGGTTTGTTCCTGGTAGATGCTAAGGATACCAGACTCCCTTTTTGTTGTATGAGTCCGTAGCATGCTTATTGAGTCTCACTGCTGCTCCAGAATACCCCTGTTGCTGCAAGCCCTGGGGCAGCTCTGGCTGAAGCCCATGCGAACAGTCTTTTCAGCATATGGAGGATTTGCTTTCATCAATTGAACCTCTTAATATTTAGAAGTTGAGTCTACAATGTGCAGACAGCATCTGTCTCTGGGTTTGCATATCTTTTTCTGCATAGGCAACGTCTCGTCTCTTGTCTGGTCCACTCTGCCTCCTTTTTTTGACAAGTAATACAAAATTTCCTCACTGTGAGTACCTCTGCTTCCCTGAACCGCAGTGGAGCTTGTTATAAATGGGGAGAGATCAGCTGAAGCTTAGTGTGTGTCCCATGCCCCCTTTCACCTTTTTTTTCCCCTCCCCTCAAGCACATGCACTTGTTTCTTTGATTCCTGCCTCTTGAAAAGGGCAGGAAGAGGGGAGGACCAGAAATAAGCTAATGTCAGCCTGCTCCAAGGCAGTATTTCATCAGACGCCTGCTTTTGTGTGGTATCCAGAGGCACCTGGAAAGTAAGTAGGTTGTCCTGCCTGTGTCTCTGTGGTTAAACTGACTGATTGATTTGGAGATTAAAAAGGAAGCTGCATCTTCAGTCAGCAGGAGCACTGGCTATTGTGTGTTTTGCTTGCAGTGTCAGGTTGAGCATCAGGAATGCTTTAGGTCCTGAACCTGGGAGAAAGTGAACCTGTTTATTTTGGACATGGGCCTTGGCAGTTTAGGTAAAAGCTACATCCCCTCTAACTTCTATGTGAGTTGCCTCCGGCTTGTACTATACCTGGTACTACGTTTCCTTCGTGCAAATGCCTGCCTGGAATATTAAATGCTTTCAAAGAGGTATTTCTCAAAAAGCAAAGGTGTTCCCCAGCATCACCCTCCATTGCAGCTCTGTGCATGTAACTGTGTAAAGGATTTATTTGATTTACTTATTTATTTTTATTTTGTAATGTTCCTTTTTAGAACATTTATCTTGGAAGCTTTGTGAGCCTTTAGTCAGTGCTGAGTGCTCTGTGTTCTAGAGGAAACTTTGCTCTACCAGTGTTTAAATCTTTTTGCCCTCAGGTGTATCCTGCTTCTTATCTTGTTAAATACGTTTTTTTTTTTTTTACTTACTGTTAGTTTTCCACTAGGAAAACTAGCTGAAGCCTAGACCTGTCTTCTCTTAGTGCTTACACTTAGCAATATCAGTGAGGATATGAACTTGCAAAAGGCATATGTAAACAAAATCTCCCCTAGGTTGATATGGATCTTCTCCATCTGATGAGATAACAGCCAGTGCTGTGTTATATCTTTAACCATTATTTTTGATAATACCATCCTGGAATTAAATTAACAGAGCTTTCCAAGTGATGCTTTTCCAAAGTGATGTTTGCATTTAGAGTGCTGCTTGTTTGGTGTAGCAAATTAATTTGGTTTACAGGTATCATACTATAGAGCTGCTGTTCAGGCTTGATTATTTTCGACTTGTGGTTGGAGGTCTGCTCTGCACAGTTGAGGAGAGATTCTTTGTTTTTAAATAAATGTTTATTTCTTCTAGAGTGTCTGTATTTCTAAGTGAGGTGGCATGAAATGACATCTTGCTAAGAGGCAGTAACTGCTGGTTGCAGAGGACTGGCTTTGATATTGTTGTGCATAGCCATATCACTTTGCTTTCCAAACATTAATCCTATGATTATTTTTTACATGTGTCAACTTTGAGAGTTGGGATGGGAGTATAGAAGAGGTATTGCCTCCAGATCTATTAAAATGAATATGGATTTCCAGCCTCCAGGCCTCTGTGGGGGGTGTTGTCCAAATAATGCAATGCCCTGTGATACTCTGACTCAAATGAAACTGTAGTAGGACAAAATCACTAACAGCTGCTTTTTTATTTTCCTTTTTTTTACCTTTACAGTAAAGAAAGCTAAACTCCATGGACCACCAGGTAAGCCCCACTCTACTGCTTATTCATAACAATGGTGACACCAGCTCTCACTCCTGCTTGTGCTCCTCTCTCCAATTATCTGCCTCCTCTCTGCTCATCCATTTACTTTTTAGGAGAGGTAAAAACTGCTCTGAGGGTCCAGGCGACTTGAGTTAGGAACGCTTGAGGACCTGACCTGGTGTCAGAGCACTGGGAAACCTCTGCCTGCTCACCCACCCTGAATGGGTGATGGATGAGGAAAGATGTTCCTTTACTGTCACCAGCTCCCACTCTGCACTCATCCTTCTTCTGTCCCTGTTAAAAACAGGATCTGAAAATGTCCACTGAGCAGAACTGGCACATGCTATAGATTCAGTGACTTCTTGATCTTGATCAGAGTTGCTTGATGAAGTGATTTGTTCTGTAACTTGACAGTCTGTACTGGCTGTGCCTAGGATTGAAATCCCATCCACCAAGTTTTGTGTCTGCATAATAAAACATGAACAGAGCACCTGATGACATCAGGAGTGTACAGTCTAGATAACTGCTCACTGTGGTTCAGCACGTAACAGGGAATCCCTTGGCAGGTAAATACATTTATTGAATGAAATTTGATGTACATTTTTAGGAAGAGTAAGCAGTTTGCTTCTGGAAATGCGTCTCTTCAGGTGTTTAGATCTGAAGCAGTTGTGCAGCTGTACTCATAATTTATTTGTTCAGCTTTATACTCTTGACAGTAGCCATCGTTGGGTTATACTTGAAAATTTCACAGATCTGCTTGTCTGTACTCCATGTCAGGTCATGATCTGTGCGTGCACCAATCTTCAATTTCCAGAGAAAGAAAGCTGAGTACCCAGAGTGGAAAGGTGATAGTGTGTACTTTTTCTCAAATCAAGAAGCCTGCTCACCACTGCAACTTCTTCTCCTGTACTCTAGGTTTGACTCAACTGAAGCATGTGGTTTCACTCATAATCCTGGTGACCCAGGAGGATGCAAGTGGTGTGGCTAAATATGAGGGAATCTAACTTCCAGTGATTCCCACTTCTTCCTGATCCTCTGGATCATGTAGTTTTCCTTTCCTCCCTTTCCGTTAGGGTATTTGAAGCTAGATACTGGGACATGCTGTAGTAGCTTACGGCTACTCTCTATATATACTATAGTAGCTCATGGCAGGCTTTGGCAGTATTAAAATGGATTGTGATCTAACTTTTACACTGGGAATAGATACAGCAGAACATTGGAGTATAGAAACATGTACACTGCCTTCTAGTTACTTAGGATATATCTTGTCCTAGGCTTGATGAAACTTATAGATAGTTCTGAGGTGGTAACTCCCCTTAAAAAGGAATTTGTTCATTCTCAGATGCTGATGTTCAAACTTTGTATGTTTCTGAGCTTGACTGCTTTTGGTTTTATTAGCAAAGAGATAGCAGCAACTAGGAAAAAAGTTGTTTCGGGCTTTTTTCAGAATTAAAATAAACATAAAACATCTAAACAAAGGCTGTCTTGTCAAAATGTGAGTGTAATGTGATTCTTCTAAGTCAGCTGATGTAAGCAATATAGATGAGCTTTAGGTAAAGTTAGTTATAGTATAAATGACTATTTTTCTCCTGCCTCTGACTGGTCTACAAAGGTCTAGGAGAGCAGTTTGGTCAGACGGGAAGGGATAATATAATCAGTCCAACTGGTCCTTGTATGTTTTGCAAGTTTGTTTTTATCTCTGCATGATGGGTCCTATTCCTTCAGACTGTTTAATCTTCTTCTCATCTGCATTTCAGTAACTGCATATTACGTGCAAATTGTATTCTTCAGAATGTTACAGTATTTTTTTGACCCTGATTTACTGCAAGTACTTAGTTGCCTCATTTTGTTTGGTTATGCATTAATTTCTGAAGAACTGTGGCTGAAAATTTGGTGGCAGGTGAAAAACATCTTTAACATATGAGTCCTTAACCTAGTGATCTCTTTCACATTGGCTTTTTGTGCAGTGCATCTCTGGAAGTGTTCCAGGCTAGGTTGGTTGAGGCTTTGAGCAATCTGATCCAGAGGATGGTGTCCCTACTGACGTCAGGGGAGCTGGAACTGACCTTTAAGGTCCCTTCCAACCCAGACTTTTCTGTGATTCCGTGGTTTTACTAAACCTTGAAATGTTCTGCTTACGTGATAGAAGGGTTTGCTGAAGGAGGTAACTTCTTGTCTCTTGTTTCCCAGATAAATTCAATACCTATGTGACCCTGAAAGTGCAAAATGTGAAGAGCACAACAGTAGCCGTGCGAGGTGACCAACCCTGCTGGGAACAGGATTTCATGTTGTAAGTATGATGTAGTGCAGTGATGAGGTTCTTGTAATTGAGTCCTTACGTAGCACTGATGTTTGTGTTGTAAAAATTGGAGCACTTAAATAGGTAAAATGCACAAGCCTAGTGAGAAAATAAATTGTTTGCTTATTGTACACACAGGATCAGATTGGTGTCTGCCAAGCGGTCAGATTGTCAGAAAAAGTTACAGTAATGATCTGAGGTGAAGTTGTGAGGGCAATCTGGCAAGCCAGGCTCAAGGTTGTGTCTGGTAGAGATAATTGGAGTCAGACATAGTCCAGCAATGGCCATTCAGGTCTGTAGTGATGACACAGGTCTGGAGCTGATCTGGAAAGTCAGACTGTGGGTTGGGTCTGAATTGATGGGGTGCATGGCCAAGCATGGGCACGGCTCTGATAGGTTGGAGTCAAGCACATTTCCACCCACACTTAGACGAGGGCTGAAAGCCAGTATCTGAGTTTAAATAGAGATCCTGGACCATAGGAAGAGGATGTGGGTGGAGGCCACTAGTGAGGCTGGTCAGGGCAATTGATGACTGTTGTCAGTGCACAGCATGGAAGCTGTTCTTGTGTGTTAATGCTTTCTGCCATTGGTCTGGTGCCCATGAATGTGATTTCCAGCTCTGCTGCTGCAGCTTGAGGGGCTGCCAGTCCCTGTCATGAGCAGCTCCCAGAGTGCAGTTGGCACTTCAGATTTGCTTCAGTCCTCATATTCCTGACACTTAGCCAGGGATATCCCAGTGTCTTTAGAATGATGAGTTTTTTGCTGGTAAATGAATGGCTCATTGACATATTTCATCTGCTTCTGTTTCTATAGCTTTGTAAGACAAGGTGAACTAAATTTACTAAATCCAAGACTCCAAATGCTCTTCTCTGAACTTGGTACAGATGCTGCTGTCTCAGGAGGAATAATGTTTTGGAGTCAAAGCTAGTGCTGTTATTCTTGAATGAATCTGAAATGTTTACATAGTATGCATAGTGAGAGACCCACATGAGATTTTGTGAGTATGTTTCCCAATCCAGCAGCAGTTTGTTCTCCTTGGCCGAAAGTGGGAAGCTTTTTCCTCTGACTGAGGAGTTCACCTGGGGTCAGGACAGTGTTGCCGTCATTACTGCTTGGTGGCACATTGCTTTTGGAGCAGCACATGCAGTGTGTCCCAAACACAATTATAGGCTGAGTGGAGAATGAATTGAGAGCAGCCCTTAAGAGAAGGACTTGAGTGTGCTGTGGTGGATGCTCCACATGAGCCAGCAATGTGCACACGTGAAGCCCAGAAAGCCAACTATAGGCTGTGCTGCATCAGAAGAAGCGTGAGCAGCATCTGTAGAGAAGGGATTCTGCCCCTCTACTCTGCTTTTGTGATACCTCACCTGGAGTCCTGCATTCAGTTCTGGAGTCCTCAGCACAGGAAGGACATGGATCTGTTAGAACAAGTACAGGGGAAGCCACGTAGATGATCCGAGGGCTGGAGCACCTCCCATATAAGGACAGGCAGAGAGAGTTGGGCTTGTTTGGCCTGAAGAAGAGAAGGCTCCTGGGAGACCTTTTAGCAGCCTTCCAATACTTAAAGCGGTCCTATAGGAAAGCTGAGGAGGGTTTTTTATGAGGGAGTGTGGTGGTAGGACAAGGAATAAAGATTTTAAGCTGAAAGGGGAGATTTAGATTAGATTGTAGGAAGAAATGCTTTTCCTGTGAGGGTGGTGAGGCACTGAAACAGGTTGCTCAGAGAAGCAGTGGATGTCCCATCCCTGGAGGGGATTCAGGCTAGGCTGGATGGGGTTTTGAGCAGCCTGATTGCCTATGGCAGGGAGGTTAGAACTGGTTGATCTTTAAGGTTCCTTCCAACCCAGACTGTTCAGTGATTCTATTATGCTTTGATTCTCCTGCATGGAGAGTCTGGAGCCTGTCCTTTGGCATCTGGTGAAACGTATGCTCCTGAACACTGAGATCTCCTCATCTCTGCAGTTCCTAGTCAGAGGATGTCACTGTCACTGATGTAAATCATACAGAACTGGGGTACTGTTGGAGGAGGGAATGTTACCTGTCTCTTGCCTGTACCCAACTACTGACTCACACTTCCTGTCATTTGTGCTCATCCTGTGGATAAGGAACTACCTATAGATCTGGCCCAGCTACAGACAAGCCTGATCACCAGCGATATCAGAAACGGCGTGACCAGCAAGTCCAGGGAGGTTATTCTTCCTCTGTACTCAGCACTGGTGAGACCGCTCCTCGAATCCTGTGTTCAGTTCTGGACCCCTCACCACAAGAAGGATGTTGAGGCTCTGGAGCGAGTCCAGAGAAGAGCAACAAAGCTGGTGAAGGGGCTGGAGAACAGGCCTTAGGAGGAACAGCTGAGAGAACTGGGGTTGTTTAGCCTGGAGAAGAGAAGGCTGAGAAGAGACCTCATTGCTCTCTACAACTACCTGAAAGGAGGTTGTAGAGAGGAGGGTGCTGGCCTCTTCTCCCAAGTGACAGGGGACAGGACAAGGGGGAAAGGCCTCAAGCTCTGCCAGGGGAGGTTTAAGCTGGACATTAGGAAATAAATTTTCACAGAAAGGGTCATTGGGTACTGGAACAGGCTGCCCAGGGAGGTGGTTGATTCACCTTCCCTGGAGGTGTTTAAGAGACGTGTGGACGAGGTGCTGAGGGGCATGGTTTAGTGTTTGATGATCCGGTGGGTCTCTTCCAACCTGGTTATTCTATGATTCTGTATAAGAATGACATGTGTTCTAGCTGTAGATGTGGCCCAGCTACAGAGGCGGCTGATCACCAGCGATATAAGAATGGCACGTGTTTGGGTTTGATGACAGCTCTTGGCTTGCTCCTCCTCCTTCCACTCAAACAGCTCCTGGAACTGCTCTCCCATATCAGCTGGAGCTTAGCTAGCATGCTGTAAGGTCACTGTGCCACTCCATAATTAGTTGCTAGGGGATATGAATGCAGAATATTAGCTGAACTACCTTGCCATTATGGTCTGCTTTAGCCAGGCAACAGCACAGTTGTTCTGATGTTTCTTTATAACAACAGTATTACATATGGCAGAGAACGTGTTTTGCATGGTCCTGTGTATATAAAGCTGTCCCAGGAGAAATAACACTAATATTCCAATACTGCTATTCACTGGTTTACTCTTTTTCTTTCAGAAGCTGGAAAAGGCTTTTGAACAGAGTAGTTTTCCCTTTTCCCCTGAGAGAAGGATGCTTTTACTGCCTATGTTTGTGTTTACCTTTTTTTATGAGGTGTAGTAGAAAAATAGACTACAACTAAGTAAAGCTTTCATGTGTTTTTTGGTTTTGCTTCTGAATTCCTCGTGAGACAAATGCTTCAGAATTTGGGGCTCTGGGGATGTTTGAGATATGTTTATTTACCAAACCAGTAAAGCACTTTAATGTCTTCTTTGAGGACATCTTTTTGAAGCAGCTTTAAAAGGACTGCGTATTTGCAGCAAGCACCTCATGAGTGAAAGTTCAAACTGAGTTTTAGATATGATGATTAAATCAGTATTGAAGTTGTTAGAAATATATTTCATTTATATTCTGTATGCATCTAGAAAGGGAGGGACACAAAATTCCAACCTTAGCTCTTTTGTTCTTTGAAACTATTCTGCGTCTAACCAGAAGGTGGAGAAAGGGAGACACAAAGACAGTCAAGGCCCGTATTACTGAAAAATCTTTTATTTTTTTATTCTTATCTTAGAAGCACAAATGGTTTGAGTTGAAAGGGACATTGAAGATCATCTCTTTCCAACCAACTGCCATGGGCAAGGACACTTCCCATAGGATCAGGTTACTCAAAACCCTACCCCGCCTGACCTTGAACAACTTCAGGGATGGGACATCCACTATTTCTCTGGGCAACCTGTTCCGGTGCCTCGCCACCCTCACCGTAAAACATTTAGATCTAATCTAAACCTCTCCTCCTTAAGCTTAAAATCTTTACCCCTCGTCCTCTTACCTTATCTAGTGACTTGTTCTGTGGAGTTCTGTACAGCATCCAGTTGCATGTCTTACAGCTGATATCTTGGCTGTCAGTGTATATTAAAGTGGAGAATGTGGTTTTACATTGTACCTGAATATCTAGTATTTCTTCCTGCCCTTTCACAGAATCACAGAATAACCAGGTTGGAAGAGACCCACCGGATCATCGAGTCCAACCATTCCTATCAAACACTAAACCCTGCCCCTCAGCACCTCATCCACACGTCTCTTAAACACCTCCAGGGAAGGTGAATCAACCGCCTCCCTGGGCAGCCTCTGCCAGTGCCCAATGACCCTTTCTGTGAAAATTTATTTCCTAATGTCCAGCTTAAACCTCCCCTGGCAGAGCTTGAGGGCAATCCCTTTTGTCCTGTTCCCTGTACCTTGGGAGAAGAGGCCAGCTCTCTCCTCTCCACAACCTCCTTTCAGGTAGTTGTAGAGAGCAATGAGGTCTCCTCTCAGCCTTCTCTTCTCCAGGCTAAACACCCCCAGCTCTCTCAGCCGCTCCTCATAAGGCCTGTTCTCCAGCCCCTTCACCAGCTTTGTTGCTCTTCTCTGGACTCGCTCCAGAGCCTCAACATCCTTCTTGTGGTGAGGGGCCCAGAACTGAACACAGGATTCGAGGAGCGGTCTCACCAGTGCCGAGTACAGAGGAAGAGTAACCTCCCTGGACCTGCTGGTTACGCCGTTTCTGATACAAGCCAGATGCCACTGGCCTTCTTGGCCACCTGGGCCACTGCTGGCTCATGTTCAGTCACTGTCAACCAACACCACCAGGTCCCTCTCCTCCAGGCAGCTTTCCAGACAGGTTTCTCCTAGTCTGTAGCTGCTCAGGGTTGTTGTGCCCCAAGTGCAGGACCCGGCATTTGGCCGTGTTAAACCTTGTGCCACTGGACTCTGCCCAGCAGTCCAGTCTCTTCAGGTCCCTTTGGAGCCTCCCGACCCTCCAGCAGATCCACACTTCCACCCAGCTTAGTGTCGTCTGCAAACCTGCTAAGGGTGCACTCGATGCCTTCATCCAGGTCATTGATAAAGACATTGAACAGGGCTGGACCCAGCACTGAGCCCTGGGAACACCACTTGTCACTGGCCTCCAGCTGGAGTTAACTCCATTTCCCACCACTCTCTGGGTCTGGCCATCCAGCCAGTTTTCCACCCAGGAGAGCGTTTGCTTGTCCAGGCCAGAGGCTGACAGTTTCCGTAGCAGAATGCTGTGAGAAACTGTGTCAAAGGCTTTACTGAGGTCCAGCAAAATCCATCCCCAGCCTTTCCTTCATCCAGCAGCCGAGTTACTTTGTCATAGAAGGCGATCATTTTAGTTTGGCAAGACCTGCCTTTGTAAACCCATGTTTTCTTTCTGGCCATACTATGGTCTAGACAGCAGAAGGTCAACCTTTTCTGGAAGTTTGTCTATGCAATCAGATCAGTGTCATCTTCCCAGGAGGCAGGCAATGGGAGGGTAGAGCAGTGATTGTGCAGGTGGCAGGTACTTGGCTGTACGGAGTAGCCACATCTGAACAGAGGGCATTGGGAACTTGAAGATGCCAGAAGTAAACTCCTAATAAGCGTATCTCATAGCACTAGGTAGACTGAGTCACCCAACTACTGGGCACTTCCAACCTCGCTTCTTATGTAAAGGCACAGGGACAGAAGTGCTTGGTTTTAAAACAGATGCCTTGCTGTAGGTTTCTCTTGAACCTTGTAGGTACAATATTCTCGTCTGAAGTTGTAAGAAGTCTATGGGACAAAGGTCAAATCGATGCTGGGATTTTCAGCAGTGGTTTGGGTTTATTTTTGTGTGTATATGATGGCAGTCTTGCAGAATTAGCAACCTAAATACTTTTAAATTCCCTTGATATAATTACCATAGATGAGTTTGACTGGACAGAAGGACAATGGGCAAAGCAGTTCGTGCCCAAGATACCTACTGTAGGCGATTAGCATTCACACATAGGGAACTCTGGACATCAGAGAGGTTGGAACAATAATCTTTCTTTGTGAATGTGAGACAGTTGTGTATCAACAGACAGCTCAGGAGGTTTCTTCTCCACTTCACTGGTTTTAACGGCATTCAGGCTGTGCCTGTGTTATGCTGTTCTTAAGCAAACGTGTTACAAACCAGCATGGAAGAGGGAGGCATAAATGCTATGAAGTGTTGGGGAGAAGTGAATTTGAAATAAATTCTTTCCTTACTGTGGGGGAAGATGTATATGTAAGCCTTCAGATAAGTATTTCCAAGAACTTGGCACCCGATGGTCATGTGGCTGCATTGCGCCTTGCTGCCAGAGACTGGCATGGCTCTAAGCCTTGCTGTGTTATGCGGAGGAAGAAGCTGGTGCTGGAGTAGAAGGCATGCAACACAGCCCTGAGCAATAGATACTGCTGCTAATGCAGTTGTGCTGGATTTGGGACTCTTACTTTTGGCATGCAACAGATCTATTCATGGATAAGTATTGGCATGTTTGGCCTGTGAGAATATGCCTACGTTGCTGTACTGGCAAGGAAAAGGAGATACCCACTGCGTTAGGTATGGGGTGTCTGATGACAAAGAAGAGCTCGTCTCTAGGTTTTGGCTTCTTCTTCGTGTGTACATGGCTGCAGAGACGAGTTCCCAGCTCGCAGTCTGCGTGTGACATAGTTCAGGTTTTTAGTTTTCAGTTTTTATGTAGTCAGTGTTAAAAATATGAGAAATCAGTCATTAGAAACTAATGTTTCCTGTGAGTATGAGCCACTTCAACCATGCACTTCCAGAAGCCCTCTGTAGCTTGATACAGCTGTGTGGAAAGAATCCACTGGTATAATCATGGTGGTAGTGCAGAACACGAAGCAGAATTAGATTTATTTGGCTTTTTTCTCATGTGTGCTGCCTTTTCTTTTCTTGCAGTGAGATCAGTCGACTGGACCTCGGCCTAATTGTAGAAGTGTGGAACAAAGGACTGATCTGGGACACGCTGGTTGGGACTGTGTGGATTGCTCTGAAAGCCATTCACCAATCTGATGAGGTTAAGCTGACACAGCAGCTTTACTTTGACAGCTCTGATATGGGTAGTTAGTGTGTTACAAATCTGTCCTGGTACAGCCCAGGACTGTGCTCCTTGGCAAAATTTCCACTTGCAAAGTCAGGAAGTGGGCATTGCATTGTTGTTTTTGTTTTTGAAGGAGGCTCCTAATGGTGGGAGTAAAACTGAACTTAAGTAGCGATCTTTGGTCTCATTCTGCTCACATGGACTTAAAAAACAGAGCTTAATCTGTTAAGGAACGCCTATAATTGACATGTGTCTAAAGTTGTAAGGACTCACTGCTTAGTCACTCAAATTTGACACTCAAATTTCTGAGTTCCTGCTAAAGACAGCAGTTACCCTGGTAAAAGACAAGCTGGCTTTTGAGAGAGGCCCAGAGCATGTCTATGTCATCTCCTTAAATCTTTTGTTAAAAAGCATGTAGTGATGCAAATATGAATTGAAAAACATAGGGAATGGGATATATCAGTTTCTGTAACTGCCCTAGTTACTAAATTTAGTGATTCTTTGAGCTAAGCAAGACATGCTTGGCTTTTTACCTCAAATTTCAGGGCATTTATTTAAAATATTATTGAATTTGAGCAGGGGGGCAGAGCTTATACTTTGTATAAAAGAAAAAGAGCCTAGCAGTGTAGCCTTAATGTCCAGTTGATTCTCAGTTCCCCTGGCTGTCCAGGCACTCCATGATGCCTGCCTTCGAGGATTTACCTCCGCAGTTACACTGAGAAGGTAGTGGTTCTTCTAGGAGGTGTCTGCTGCTTGTCTTGGTAAAGGTCTTTGAGATTTGGAAGAAAAGCTGAATGTGCTGAATGGGTGTAATTTGAAGTTAAAATTGGTACCATGCCATATTGTAAGGATCGTCTTGGAGCCTTTTATCTTGTCAAATGTGTGAGAGTTGCTGCATGAGGACTTGCCAGATTGAAAATTCACTTTTGGCTTCTGGTTCACAGGAAGGTCCTGGGGAGTGGTCTACGCTGGAGGCAGAAGTTGTAATGAAACATGATGAAATCTGTGGAACCAAAAACCCAACTCCTCATAAAATTTTGCTGGACACAAGATTCGAATTACCTTTTGGTGAGTGCACTTCAATAACTTGCCATAAGTGCCAAGAGTAGACCTGAGAGTTTTTGGGAACGTTTGGGAGCAACATTTAATAACCTAGTTGTGCATATTCTCAGTTCAGAGTAGTTCAGTGCAGATCATATTGCTGGTGTTTATTTCTTGTTTGACTTTTTTCTAACAAGTTCAGCTTAAATAGTGAGGATTTGAAGGTCTTACAGTCCTGGAATGTTTAGACTAGCAGCATTTTAAGAAACTATTAATGCTGTTTCAGGATGGTGCAGTCAGACATTTTGTTCCTGAACAGGGAACATTCACTACTTTGTATCTATACAAATTTGGCTCTAGAAGAGGTCAAATGTGTTGTTAGAGCTGCTCTGTGGTAAGTGCACTTAAACCCTGTTAAGGTATGTAGTTAGTGAAACATTAATGCTTAGTGCTCCCAAACGTTATAATTTGCATAGTGTATAAATAACTTCCTGTTTTAAGAACTGCCTCTCTGGCCATTGCTTTTGGTTAAAATGTACAGAATGTGGAAAAGTGATTAATTTCAACAAACTCATCACAAGTAAAATTTTTTTTTAAAGTTTATTTTACTTAAAGCCAACCAACCAACCAAAAGTCTAAAACAAATAAGCAAACCCCAAAAGTAAGGCCTTAGCCAGGATCATAGAATCGTAGAATGGTTTGAGTTGGAATAGGCCTTTAAGCTCATCCAGTTCCAATCCCCTGCCATGGGCAGGGACCCCTTCCCCACTGGATCAGGTTGTTCAGAGTCCCATCCAACCTGGCCTTGAACATCTCCAGAAATGGAGCATCCACTATTTTTCTGGGCAACCTGTACCAGTGCCTCATCATCCTCACAGGAAAACATTTCTTCCTAAAATCCAATCTAAATCTCCCACCTTTCAGCTTAAAACCGTTATCCCTAGTCCCATCCCTGCAGTCCCTGTTAAAATCCTCTCTCCAGCTTTCCTGTAGGCCATCTAAGAACTGGAAGGCTACTGTAACATCTACCCAGAGCCTTCTCTTCTTCAGGCTGAACAAGGCCAACTTTCTCAGCCTGTCCTTCTGAGAGAGGTGCTCTAGACCTCTGATCATCTTCATGGCCCTCCTCTGGATTCTGGACTTGCATGAATGCATCCAAGGCTTACATAGCTTCTCTTTCCAGCTCTTTGCTGACTCTTGGGATCAAGAGCAGAGGTGATATTTTTGGGGCTTGTGGTAGTTTTTTTTCCTGCAATGGGCACTGATGTGTTTCAAAGTTATCTGTCACTGGGAGGCTCATTTCTCCCCTTTGGCCTGTTTCTTGTTCTTTGCTGCTGAGCCCCTGTCGGTTTAAGCAATTTGTATCTTACTCTGAGCAACAGTGGAGCATTTGTGAACCCACTGGCATTTTCCAGCAACTGTCAGGATCGACCATCTGTTGTGGGGAAAAGCTAGATTGTCTATTCACCTCATACCTGCCTTCCAGGTGCGAGGGAGGATGCAAGCTATGGTCCTGCAGCACCACAATCAGTACAAATTGCATCTGGTGCTCTGAGTGTGCTGTTTTGAGTGCACAGACTGCTGGAGAGAGCAGTTAAGGCTGTGTGCATTGTTTCATAGATGTAATAGGTGCTACCCTTTAACTAACAGTCCTGTGTGTAAAGGGGAAAAGGTATCTGACATCTCAGCGGTTTTGACAACTAAGCTGTCTAATGCTGGTCTGGAGACAACCCTCTTCATTGTGAAAAATGTTCTAGTGATTCACTGCTGCTGTCACGCTGTCAGTGGGAAGTTTATTACTGAATTCGCTTGTTTTGTAAGGAGAGGAGCAACTCACTTCGTTTCCTTGTGAGGCTAAACATTAGTTCTTTGAGGCAAGCATTGAGGCTTCTGGGAGGGAGAGAACACAGCACCCAGGCCTAAGGGAAAGACTCATAGCTGCTACCTTCTCAGCTAAGTTCATTCTGAACATGGTTGCTTGTAAACCGTCTCTGCTTTAAATGACAATGAGGTTCTAATCTGTCTCTGTGTATTCAGAGCTTATCCAAAAGAGAATTTGCTTTCTTCTGCAATTCATGTTTTGAACTGCATTACATTTTGTGATTTTGTTTTCAAGTAAAAGAAAGCAGCATTCCTGTTAACTGTTATGTGTTAGAGCATTTGGATATACGAAGTGAAAAATATTTCAGACAATAGTGCATTTTCTCCTTACTACCACACATGGGACTTTTGTTTGTTTATTTTTGGTTTTTAAACTTCTAATATATATGATGTTCTGTAGAACATAGAATTCTGAGAAGTAGGGTTTCATACAAAAGGCTAAAAGCATTAAGTAAATAGAAAGCTTTTTGTGACTCTTCTGTTTCTAACACAACTGGTCATTTAAAGCACATCTATTACTTATTCCTTTGCTTACTGTGCCAAATACTGAAATAGCAGGAACTCCACACTGGTGTATTGAAGGGTTTTTATTTTCCAGTGTGAAAAGTTGTCTGCCTGTCATGAACAGGAAAAGTGGGTGCACCAGACAGCTCTTTCAAGACTCCTGCTGCTCTTTGCTTGAAGAGTTCTGCAGTTTTCCTTGGTCCGTCTCCATTCGCAGCCTTTCCTGCCGTGGCAAGGACAGGAGCAGTTAGGCACCAAGATTGTGGGATATTCCTTGAGATGGCAGCATCTCCCCATATCACCTTCTCCGGTAGTTCTTCCATTCACATCAAGACTGAATATCACAGAATCACAGAATAACCAGGTTGGAAGGGACCCACCAGATCATCGAGTCCAACCATTCCCACCAATCCCTAAACCATGCCCCTAAGCACCTCATCCACCCTCACCTTAAACACCTCCAGGGATGGTGAGTCAATCACCTCCCTGGGCAGCCTGTTCCAATGTCTAACCACCCTTTCCGTGAAGAATCTTTTCCTGATGTCCAGCCTAAATCTCCCCTGGCAGAGCTTGAGGCCATTCCCTCTTGTCCTGTCCCCTGTCACTTGGGAGAAGAGGCCAGCACCCACAATGTCCCTTCAGGTAGTTGTAGAGAGTAATAAGGTCTCCCCTCAGCCTCCTCTTCTCCAGGCTAAACATCCCCAGCTTTCTCAGTCGCACCTCATAAGATTTGTTCTCCAGCCCCTTCACCAGCTTTGTTGCTCTTCTCTGGACTCGCTCCAGAGCCTCAACATCCTTCTTGTGGTGAGGGGCCCAGAACTGAACACAGGATTCGAGGAGCGGTCTCACCAGTGCCGAGTACAGAGGGAGAATAACCTCCCTGGACCTGCTGGTCACGCCGTTTCTGATACAAGCCAAGATGCCATTGGCCTTCTTGGTCACCTGGGCACACTGCTGGCTCATGTTCAGTCGGTTGTCAATCAACACGCCCAGGTGTTCTCCTCCAGGCAGCTTTCCAGCCAGGCTTCTCCTAGTCTGTACCTCTGCTTAGGGCTGTTGTACCTCAAGTGCAGGACCCAGCATTTGGCCTTGTTAAACCTCATGCCGTTGGTCTCAGTCCAGCAGTCCAGCCTGTTCAGGTCCCTTTGCAGAGCCTCCCGACCCTCCAGCAGATCCACACTTCCACCCAGCTTGGTCTCATCTGCAAACTTGCTAAGGGAGCACTCGATGCCTTCATCCAGGTCGTTGATAAAGACATTAAACAGGACTGGACCCAGCACTGAGCCCCGGGGAACCCCACTTGTCTCTGGCCTCCAGCTGGATTTAACTCCATTTACCAATATCTCCTGCTATCCACTCTAGGATAGAGAAGAACCCCGCAAGTTGCATTAGAGTCTGTCTCCTTGCCCTTGGTACTGTGAAACTTGGAGGGATGCATGGAGTTAGCTCAGCTTGTAGTACTGCCTCTGTATCTCTCTCAATGGATTTGTAGGTCAGTTTCCCTTTAAGTGGAAGGGCAGCAGCATGGACTCTTAGTGCCCCACATGTTAAGACTGTGTGGTCATATGAGCTAGGAGCTGCTGCTTCAAACCTACTCAGAGAACTAAATGGATTACTGATCTCCTGTGGAGATTCTTAAGCCAGCAGCTCTGTAGTGGTAACATTTTAATAACAGCATGTTTGGAGTGATGCTGAGGAACAGTGTGCATCATGTTTTGTTTCCCAGGTGAAAATCTCCTGGCTATTCAAGATACATGAGAATTGGAGTGATGTATGTGCACATGCACAGCTTGTGCTGCTTTCCAAGTCTGGTAGAACACAGCTGTCGGGGAGCTTAAGAAAAATTGTGTTTTTGTCTGTTTGGCTGTGCTTCTATGCTTTGTCCATCACTTCTGGCTGTTCTGTTCCATTTAGGTTAGGTGATCCACATAGATGCAGTACCCCTGGTTATTCAGTCTGTGTACTTAAAATGTTTCATTGTATTAGATGGAGCTTGAGAAGTTTTCAAGGGATTGTAAAAGAGAATGAACAAATTTGAAAATGATAAAAGGCGACATCGTTGGTGTAAACCATGATTGTATATGCAAAGAGGTTTAGAAACTGGTTTGTTGTTTGCACTATATTTATCCCAGATTATTTTGCTGCTTCTGCTTCCACCTGATATGCTCAGGATTCTTTCTTTCTGGTGTGGCTTCTTCTAGTACTCTGGAGACTGGCAACCACTAAAGCTGAAATAATACAGAACATGCTGATGCTGGCAGTGATAGTACACAATGAAGATTTATTGAAGAGATTTATTTTTTTTTCCATATGAAGTAATTTTTAAGTGTTAACCAGGCTTTGAGTTTGGAAGCAGTCATATCTGAACAGAGGCTGGTTAGAGATGTGGTCCCTACTTCTGGTGATATAAAGTAGCCTTTCTGAGGTTACCCAGGAGTTAGACGCTTTTAATTGCTTAGATGTCTAATGGGACAAAGAGCATCTATGGTGGCCCTGTTGTTAATGTGACATCAGCCTGTGTGATACAGGGGAGAGAGGGCCCTTCTGTGCTGTGTGATGGACTGTGGTGCTGGGAACCAGACTGTCATCTAACATTCTTTGTCAGCCCTATATTCCTAAACGTTCAATCCCGCAGAAGCACAATGACTGAAAATCCTCTTCTATGAAAGTGCAGCAAAGTGTGAGCATTGGAAATGTGAAATGTTAGTAGGAGTTGATATTAACCCCTAGGGTACAAAGCATTTTTATGCTTGGTAGTCTTTTAAAAATGGCAATAAACTGCCTTCTTGATGGAAGGAAGAGGTTGTTAGCAGAAACAGGCTGGAACAGCTCTCTCCCCTGCTCATGTCTGTTTCTTTTCAGGAAGAAGACAGACATATCAAGGTAGGGAGACAGCCTTTCTTCTTGATTGGTTTAGAAAATTTGCTGTAGGGAGAAGTCAGTCTTGCTGTTTATGGTTTTGATGTAGTGAATGTGTGATGGCATAGGCTTTCCAAGATGCTGCTTTTAAAGTATACAATTGTGCTGTCCTGCTTTTTTAGAAGTGCAGTGGATGTACAAGTCCCTCGCAGGATGGAGTACTCAAAAATGCTTTTGACTCCCAAGCTATAGCAGTTTGGGTTTGTGCCAGGCTCTTTCTAGTAGATAATTGGAGTGAAAATGCTTTTAGTGTTCTAAAACCATGCCTGGGCTGAGAGCATGCTGATCTGCGTAGAGCCATCAGGTGGAGTAAATGTGCTTTGTATTTATTGTCTTGGGAACTACACAGAAAGAGAAATGCTCAGCTCTCTAAAGTTATTTCAGTGAAGATTCCCCTGCCTCTGGAAATGGAAGAACTGGGGACTAGGACGAGAGGAAGCCAGGTGAAGGCTTGTAGGAAGGGGAGGAGAGAGGGTAATACCTCTCTTAGTTTTAGCACTTGTTCTCACTTTTTCTTTCTTGGGGTTTGTCCCAGCCCAGGACTTGCTGCCTGGGGAAAAACTCAGGTGTCACAAGGTGATATGCAAGGAGCATAGCAAGGGCCAGCAGATGTGAGACGAAGAGAATCTTTAAGGCGAAGAGAATCTTTAAGGCTGAAACTCCTGATTATTGCCAAGCTAGAGATCTCTGAGTGGGAATACGGTCATGTTTAGGTACCTGATGGAGTGAGTCACATGGCCTGTATAGATGCAGCAAATTCTCCTCTAATTCTCTCCTCAGCCTGATAAGTCTCTGCGATGCTGTGTCCCTGTTTCTGTGGTGGGGTGTTGAATCTGGGTATCAAGGTGCACTGGTAAGTCGTAATTGCTCTGAGCAGCCTCATCTGGAACCTCTGCTCACAACCTTTGCTTATGGGACGAGAAGTTCTGCTTCAGCTCAGGTCTGAGCTTTCAATCCTAAGTGATGTTGTGGGGGAGTTATCAATCCCTCCCCTCAGCTGTAGTAATGTCTGCACCTCGTTATGGACCCCATAGATTGAGGCCCAGATGTGGACTAACTTCCTGGCTTGGCCTTAGAACTACTTTGTCACCACGATCCTGCTTGCCAATCTGGGCTCCTGGCTGAACCTGACCATGAGCTCTAGAACTGCCCTGCTGACCTCGCTCAGGTGCTGCGGGATGAGGAAATGGCTGGCAAGTCCCCTGCTCTGCCAGCCATGGGGTCTCCCTTGCCTCCCCTTCCTTACTGAGCAACCAGACCTTGCTGCTCCCCAACACAGAGAGCCCAGAGAAGACAGGGCATTCAGCTTCCAGCTGAAGTTCACAGTAGGAGCATGGACAGTAAAGCTTGCAGTAGTTCCATGCTGGTATCAAATTAAGAAGCCCCAGAAGACAGTGAACATCCCTGCCCATCTCTTCTCTTTTCTTCTTCAGCAGTTTTGTTTCGCTGACACATGGCCTTGCTCCTCTTGTTTACCAAGCATGATGTTAGTGGTGCCCTGAGCTGGTATCAGACGGACTCTGTTTGGAGTAGTTCAGCTTTTTATCTTGTAAGTTAATGTTGCGGAGTGTCTTGCACTTGTAGTCAAAGCTCAGCAGTGAGGTAGGAGCTGACCAGTGGATTTGGCTTTGCAGCATTCTGTCTGTGATCTCTGCACTAGGGATTTCCATTCTCTGCATTCCAGGAAACCAGCTTCAACAAAAGAGATGACTGATGGTGAGATTAAAAAATAGTTGTTATATAAACTGCTTCCACAAAAAATCAAAAATTCTGTCTCATTGGGCATTTCTTCTGAACAGGTGACTTGACTAAAGCTTATAGGGCAGTTGCTTCATATTTAAGGTTTACCGTCCAGTAACTGTACTGCTGTTAGTAATGATAACAATAGTTTCTTTGAGATCAAGTAGATGGCCTTAAAGCAGCCAGTATTTCGACAGTAGCAGATTTTTATCTGTAACTTGAGTATGAAGCTGTTTCAATAGAATAGCAGCAATCTTGCACTAAAAATCTGATAGCTCTGTTTATGAAATGGGCACCTTGGATACAGGATAGGAACAACAAAAAAACCCGAGAGACAGTGGTGCTCTTTGATGTCTGAAGATGCGGCTAAACCATGGTCTGTGAGAAAGCATTGAAGCCTGCCCTGAGGCAACTGCAGTTTCTACAGTATTGATGGTAATCCATTGCTTCATTCCTCCTAGGTCTTTTTGGTCTTGATTTCAGGCTCCAGAGTTGAGTTATTTTGACTCTGACCTTTAGTCTTCAGTTCATGAGTTTTTCTTCATCTTTTAGATAAGAGATGGCTTTCAAAGACAAAATTCCGTAGGCTCTGCTTTGATGTTTGGAATGCTTCAGGTCCTTGTTGGAGTTTGTTCTCCTAAATATCATCAAGTTGTATGCTAATAGCCCTTCAGTTAATTGATGTCTTCTTTTTGGCTCAATTCTGTCCAGATTTCCTTTGAAAGCCATCCCTAATTTGTGTGGGGCTCATCTAATAAATCTGTGCAGCTGTGGTTCCACAGCCCTGATGATCAAAGCATCCCTGTTTTTCTACAACTCCTGTAATTGTGGAAGACGCTCTCATGTTTCTCTTACCTCATTTTCTAATAGCGTATAACAACAAAGAGATGTACTGTACATCTGAAAGACCCCTATGTATTATGGTTAAAATAAATTACTTTGTTTTCCTTTCAAGCAAGGAGAAATAGGTTGTCTTTTTTTTTCTACCTAATGCAGGTTTTCTAGAGCCAGGTACTAAGTTTCCAGTTCCCTAAGTCTTTGTCAAGTGGGGCTGATTTTATCCCCATTGTCTGAGTGAGACTAGTTGTATAAAATGTTGTTTCTGTTACAAAGGTAGACATTAATTTGTAGTCCAACGAGACACTTACTTCTGATTCTTCAAATTCTACTATGTCTGGCATGTCATTTGTTCTCGTTGAAAGTGGTTTGTGTTCTGGTACACCAGCCAGTGTTAGCTCCAGCTGTTTTGGGATTACTGGCTTCATAAGATGCTGATTTGTGTGGCTGGGAGAGGGTGTCTAGCACAGATACCTCCTTTGAGTATAAAAAGAAAGCAGTACTCGGTCCTTTCTTAAAACATTGTAGGTACAAATGGAATGCTGTCCTGCCAATAAAGTTCCTGTTTCTCTCAGGAGTATGAATGTAAGCTTTAGAACTACCTCTTCATCCAGTGACCATCCCAGCCACCTCCTTAGCTGATCGGTGTGGCGGTATTCATGGGGTGCAGTTCAATGCGGGAAAACAGACTTGTTAGATGTAAACTTCTTGTCTTCTTATGAGAGTGTAATGAGTACAAAGAATTCCAGGTGATGGGGAAACTAGCTGAACTGGTATTATACTCATCCTCATTTGTCAGCTTGCAGGTTTGGTGGTGTCTAGCTGGAGCAGTCCCTCCACTTCCTTCCGATGTGAGCCCTGATGTTTCTGTCTTGGGGCAGTTTTGGGCCATGGATCATCAAATTTCAGTCATTACAGTCAGGGAGATGTTGAGTGGCTGAAAACCAAAACCAGCCAACAAACTTTTTTCCTCCTCTTTCCAATGACTTTACACTCCGCATCCCTAAATAATTTATGTAATTCTCCTGGACTGAGAGCCTGAATGATCTTTTTTCTTTCAGTGCGTTATTTCCCCTGGTGCTGTGCACCTCTTGCTCTGTTCCTCAAGCAGAGTTTGTACCTAACTTGCCCTGTGATAAGCTTTCCACAGCAGTTCATTGGCACTGCCAAGGGTGCACTTTGAGAGATAGAATTCTGAGTGGCAGAAGTCTGTGTTCCCTTCAAACCATTAGGATGCTGTATTACTTCAATGTGTGAAATAGAAAATAGTTACCAAAATAAAGGTGATAATGCTTGCTACTTGCTGTCAGTCATCAACTTGGTAAATCTTCTAGAAGGTAAAAAGGTTGTTCTGATTCATTTCACAATGAAGTTGCGGAGTGGTCTAAAAATAGGAATGTGGTTTTATTTAAATTTTGCTGCCTGTAACACTGTTCATTACCTCAAAAGAGCTGGTTTATTGTCTGTGGAGGAAAACAAAAGACTGTTTATTTTTCAGTACTTAATTTGTGTTGTACCAGGTCCATAAGACGTGCTATTCAAAATCAGCTCTTGTTCTATTCGGATTATGAAAGCCTTCAGAAGAGGCTCTTGATCTTTCTTTGTATAATCAAAGTGTATAGAAAGTGTATTAATATCATTGTAAAATGACTCTTCACAAAACTAATGCCTTGAATTAAATATGAACCAGTCAGTCTTACTCTTTCTTACCTTTATGCAGTGTGCGTTTGATTAATAAGTTTTAAACAAGAAAGCAGGGTAAGCCCTTAAACCGTGTTACTATTTAGAATGTTTGTTTTTTGTCTGAGTGCTGACATGAGACAGCCTTGTTACTTCAAAATGATGTGTGGTTTTTTTGTGTGTTTTGGTCTTGAAATACCCTACATGTTTCAATGCTACTGATGAGAATGTAAATTTGCGTGATTAATAATATAATGTGACTTGTTCTTTTGTTATAGATATCCCTGAAGAAGAGGCCAGATACTGGACCAGAAAACTAGAACAAATAAATTCACTGGGAGATGATGAGGTGAATATCTAAATTGAAAGATGAATGTAGCCTTGAATGCCTTGCATTTATTCTTTGTATTGGATCCCTCTGATAAGGCAACTTCTAAATGTTCATAGTTTATGAGTCTTCCATAAGATGTTTACAGAGCTGTTTTCTCAAGTGTACTGTTAGTGTTAAAGAGAGGAACATATTTCCACATGCTGGAAGTGCTTGAGTAGCGAGAACTGTTTTCTTGATGCACATACACTCAAGGGAAGGTAATACCATGCTTTACTTCAGAAGAGAGTGAAACCATTTTTGACAAGCTCTGGTAGCTTCTCTTCGTTTATGAAATCAAGTCAAAAAGAATGTTTTTGCAGTTGGCTGTTTCTGGGAAGAAAACAAAGCAAGACACTGATTTTTTCTTGGAATTCAGGACTGTTTGAGCTGCTAGCTTTTATTAGCAATTGCTAACGGCTTAGTTTTTGTGAATCTAGTATTATAGTACATGCTACCTATGGTTTTGTTTTCCGTTTTTTCCTAGCATGCACTTGGCTAAACAGCTATAAACAAAAAGTTACATTTTTAAAGAGAAACTGATACATATAACAATATTTTCTTTACAGTTTATTGTGTTTTCAGAATAAGATTTGACATCTTAATGCCTGTACCAGAAATTTGGCATTTTTCAAAAACCTCCACTAATTTGTCAATGCCAACATCATTGAGTAGGAGCATAGAGCTTGCTTAAATTCTTGATAGGTCTCTTTCTGTAGCAAGACAGCTTGCAAAATGTTATTCCAGTGAGTTAGGAGGTTTTTTGTTCTGCTTTTGTGAGTCATTTGGTTTGCTGTGTGGATGAAGAAAAGCAAGGTGGACAGACCAGTATTTGAGTGGATAAAAGTGTAATTGCTTGAGGGAAATCTCTTCTCCCCTTCTGGGAGTCTGAGAACCCCCTGGAACTGGTGAAAAGCTCAATCCGTGCTTTGTCCTGTCAGTGACAAGCTGCTGCAGTGCCTCCCTGCTCCTTGGGCTGTGGCAGCAGCCTGTGTGAGGTATATCAGTGCAGCATAGTTGCCCTCTAGTGCTCACTGGTGTTTGCTAAAAGACATCCTGGTCTTGGTGAGACTGCCCTTTCCCTGAAGTGCCATCTGTCTGCATGCAAAGTGCATGCTTTTATCAAATACTAGTAACAAAATCATGTCTCTGTATTTGTGATCTCATGATCTCAGATTTGTGATGGATGTTTCTGTCACCAGTGAAAAGATGGAAAAATGAAACAACACCTGTGCAGAGCTTGACCTTAGATTCATCTTGTCCCATGTCTAACAGTGACCCAATGTGGGGATGGTATCTTTCTTGCATATTCTCCTTATTTGCAATGACTGGTAGCTCAGGCACTTCCAGAGCCAGAGGCAGTATCTTTGTGTTTAACACCACTGGATGGATTTTTCTTTTATCGATGTCAGTTGCCTTTTGAACGCACCCAAGTCAGTTAAGTTGTAGCAAAGGAATTCAGCACCTTAGTTGTGCATTGCCTAAAGAAATATCTGACTTGCTCTGAGCAAACAAACTGTATATTGTGAAACCAGCTGGAGATCTGTGCCACTCACCTTTACAGACCTCACCTTCTTGCGTGGCTTTTGGGCTGCAGAGCTGTGATCTGCCTTGTGGTATTCAGTACAGGACAATTTTTTTGCCTTTATCTTCTCTGCTTGTGGAGTGTGAAACAGTGGGTGAAGAAACTGGAGTTGCACAGCAGTATTCGAGGAGCAGGTTCATCTGGAGTTTATATGGTGTCATAAAAATGATTTCCAGTCTCTCTTCCTACAAACATTTAATATTCACTTTTATTTTTGGGCCTGCTGATAGCGCTTGGGATGATAATGCCTTAAAAAGAAAAAAATACTCCCATTTTTGGATATTTCAGTGTAATAATTCAGAACCCATTTCTGTCCTAGGCTGCTGAAACTGCTCATCAACAGACTTCCTTTCACCACTTTGTCAACCACTCAGTGCTCTGAGATCCAGCAGTTCTTGTTTTCACTGTCCTGATTAGCTCAGTGGGTCGACAGTTTGCTGATGAAAAGACTAACCGCCTCTCAGGATCACTTGTGCATTTTAAATAGCTTAGGTTGGAAGATAGGCACTGCGGAAGTCTGCAGGTTGCCACCTTCCGTGTAATGAACTGGTCATTAATCCTTAACCAGATCCCAGGAGTGTCTGTCTGGTGGCCCTGTTTGGCACAGATTGCAGCACCAGGTTGCTAAGGTTGCCACTTCCTTTGTCATCAGACCTTTTTTCCCTAGCAAAGACTGCTCTTTATTTCTCTTTATTTTGCTCAGTTTTCTTAATTTCCTCATATCTGTATATAACACGAGACAGGGAAGAATAACAAAACAAAATGACCGGCATTCCCCTGGGAAATCCCTTGATGCTATAACAAATAGCTTTGTAAAAAGTCAAAGCTGGCTAATTGAAATATCTCTGTATTCTCTAATTTAGTATTAAATGAGATGAAAAATTCTTCATTTTTTATGTACAGTGAATCACAGAAGAGTTCGTAAGTGTTGGCAGGGCAAACATTGTATTACTGTCCTGCTGAGCACACACATTATTGCACCTTTTCAATCCACTACAGTGTTGCTGTGAGCCTACCTGAATTTCAAGCTTTTGAAGCTGTGCTTCAGTGTCTATATGTAAATGAGCTTATACTTGGTTCTGAGCTTCCTGTCACAGTGATTTTGTGATGTGGAGAATCAGATCTTTTAGATGTTTAATTTGAGGTCTCACAACTGAAAATAGGGTTGGTGCTTGTAGTAAAGCAGACTTCACCTTAAGGAGGTGTGCGCTTAACACCTGGTTTCGACATGAAAAAAGAGACTTCTGAGAGAATGTTTGAATATGGGTATTAATGGAGAATATTTAATGCTTTAATACTACCAGGGATGCGTTCTTTTACACATGGCATGATGTACTTCGAAAGCTGTTGAATGAAATTACTATTTGCTTTCTTATCATTCTGTGTTCCTTTTGGTTTTGTTTTTTTTCTGTCTCCCTTAGTATTCCTTTCAAGAGGAAGTCCAGAAGAAACCGTTGCCCAGTGCTGCCTCCCAGTGTTGTAAGTTAGACTTTATTTCTTCTCAGCATTTTTCTACTTTCACTGTACTTTATTTCCTTCTCTGCTTAGATACCGAATGATTGTACATCTGAACAATGTTTTCTTGTACTTAAATCTCTATGAAGCTAATAACTTTTGCCAGTTATAAAAAACTCTGCCACTCAAATTGTTGGTCTGAACCTTCTGATGCCAGTAAGTGAAATCAAGCACTGAGTCTTTAAACTGTGTCCTCATGCGCTAAAAGAACAAAAAAAAGTGTTCAAAGTCACCTAGATTGTCAGACTGTTGAAATATCAACACAAGAAACTGTTGGGATTTTTCATATAACTAAGCCAGGCTATGCTTGCTTCAAACATCACGTGTTGACTATTATTTTTATGACTTTTTAATGAAATTTTAAGTGAAAGAGAATAGATGGAGACAGGTACTACTGGCCTTTTAAAATGTACCAAATCTCTGTACTTGATGGAAATTTCTTTGATATTACTTTTCAATGCTGTGTTGATGGACAAAAAATATTTTTACTATTCTATGCTTATCTCATCTTGCATTTTTTTGTGCTGCTGAAAGCATGGATGGAAAAATAACCTGGGATATACTGTATCTGATGGTCTGCAAGATTAGATTTGTGAAACACTGCTTTTAAAGTACAGTAGATGAAAACTCATTGATGTCTCTTAGGAATGTCTTATCTGCTTTTTGCAACAACATTAATAAAATTGAAGTCTCGTAATTTAAACAAATCTTTTATCCTCTCCTTCAATTCCTGTAAGACTTTCCAGGCTGTTTATCCATTAGGCTGGTTATAGGATCTCTACAAAATTGTTAACATTAGGCAGTGTTAATTACCGTTTACCTTTTTTGAGTAGACTTTATTTATCCGTAGTGTTGTTATGTTATCTTAACACTTTTTTTACAAAATATGGACACTAACCAATTGCCTAGGGAATCTGAACGTGTAGCTGGAATTTGTATTAAGCCATGTGAAAGTATTCTGGCAGTAGTACCCTAACACATTTATCCTCTGTTTTTTAAAAAAGAGCGTATGTAAAGAATAAAGCACTTTTTTTGTTTATTTTTAAATTGTTAGAAGGGTACAATTGATTTGCAAAGGCTACAAATAAAAAACAGTGTTGTAGAAACTGATATTTGACTAATCATACTAGCATAGCATGGAGAAACTCTGAAGCTAGAAAGTCAAAGAAAAAGAGTCTGGCTGGTATGGAGTTTCCAAGAAATGAATGCATTATTTGCTGTATGACTTTCCTGGCTCTGTGCCCTGGACTTTGCTTTTGTTTGAGAGAGTCTGGTTTGATTGACTCAGAATTCTAAGTATTAGGATGTATGGGTAAATTGGAAGGAATGCTTCTGTGTAGGGAAAGTAGCTGCACGTGTTCCTGCAGCATGGTGCTTTCCCATCCTCAAGCTCTTGTAGCTGGCTTCTTCCCTGGAGGACCCACTCAGCTCTCGCAAACAGACATAGTAAGGAGAAGAACTGTAGCTGCACTTTTTGTGTTGCCTGTTAGTAGCTTGTGTCTTGCTATAAAGTGACCTTTTACAGTAATTAAATTAAGGCCTCTGGTTTGAAAAATTAAAATTGCATAAGAATTGATTCAATCATTTATGGGATTAGACCACTCATTAGAATTGATCTTAAATGTTTCACAGCAGTATGTGGCTAATGTATTTAACAATTTTCTAATAATTAAATAAAGCTTGTGGCACTGCATGTACTTTTGTCTATCTACTGCCTACAAGTATTCAGCATCTATGAATATCTAATTTACATAGACAAATACAAAATAGACCTTTAATATAGAATTACTTTTGAAAAATGAACAGTGTCTGCATCAATTCGTGCATAAGGTTTGCAATGTCTGAATGTAATGTAGTCCTTTGGAACTCAAGTATTCAACCCAGAAGATGTGTTGGTTGTGTTTTTATTAAAAGCTGACCTGACCTTTGCATATATCCTCAAGAACATTTGTAAGACCTGTCCATTTTTGCATCACGATGTGCTAGATGGGATGTGATCACTGCTGGGAGCAGCACACAATTGGCTGGACAGCAGACTTAAGTATCTAGAAGGAGCAAAAAACCTGCTCAATGAGCGTAGGTTTTGCACTCCAAGAATATCTTCTCAGATCCTAAAAAATACAAAGTTTTGTTTGCATTTCTATTAAATATAATTGTAATTCTTAATTTCTTGATACCTCGTTGTTGGATAAGTGCAGCATCCTCGTATTGGCTTTTACCTGCAACCTGAAATTGAATGCAAATTAAAAAGAAAATAAGCTTTTATTGTCAGGAAATTCACTTTAACTGAAGCAATTGAAAAAAATGTTATTTGATTATTTTAGCATTCATTGAATCAATAAGCACCAAGTTATTTATTTTGGTAGGTATACATTTATTTTCCTTGAATGCTCAAGATAATTTCTGGCAACAAAATGTCCATTATGATCCATAAGTGAGTCACTGTCAGTTCTTTAAACACAGCTCTGGCTTGGAGAAGACACCATACAAACTGGATGCGAAAGATATTCTTCATCTTTGTGGAAAAGGCTTGCAGTCTTAGTTAATGCCAGCTCTTGTGAATACTGCCCTGCACCTCTTGTCATAGAGTTTACTGGAAGAGAGCAGGTTTGTTCAGTAGAATTCTCAGAAAAGATAACCTTCATGCCACTGAATGTACAACCACTTGTGTCTATACTCTTATCTCGGATTGATAATCTTTCTGAGAATACTTTATCCTCTCTTCTGTGAATGTATTTTTTTCTTCTACTTCCTCGAGTCTGTGGTGCTGGTCTTTTCACAGTAAGACCCTGACAGACCACAGTGCGCGATAGTTCTCTCTTACACATCTTCTGCTTTGTAAAATCCCTGTCTACTGGGATCGTGGGTTTTTTTTTTTATTGTGGGATTTGTTTGTTCTTTTTTTTTTCTCCAGAAGAAGGTAAATTTGTTGTGGCTCTGGGTTGTGAGTTGGTGCATTAATGAAAGGAATAGCATTTCTAATAAGACTGTTATAACAGCAAAAAGAACCAAAGCTAGCCTGTGCTTGGTCTACCAGCAGATCAGAAAGAAAAGATGAAGACAGCTTCAAATGTGTAAGGCAAAATGCCATTAATATTCACTGCTGTTTCAAGAGTACCAAATGATGACTTTGAGAGGTTTCTTTCCTGAAGCCCTTTAGGGCTTTTTAGGAGCTTGAATTCCACTGGTGCATCAGGAAGGCTTGTACCGTTTCGTAGCATATACTGACTCAAATGCTGAGGTTGTGGTGCTTTCCATGGCACTGGTGAGGACCTTTGCCTGCTGATAAGCCAGATGACTGCCTTCCCTGCCCCTGACTCCCCAGCCAGCCCTCATAGCATCCACACCAATTTTGTGTTTCAGATACTGAGCTGTGGCTGCAAACATGTTTATGCTGCCAGTAATGTCCCATTAGGTTGGGGCGATCAAACCCTGTTGCTAGGATTTCCACAGCACAGGTGCTGGCGAGGTTCTAGCAGAAGCAGTAGCGCGAATGTGTTGATCTGGGCAGGCTGTGGATCCAAGGCAGCTGGGTAAAGAGCTTGGTTGGCAGGATGTGCATTGCAGCCTGTTTTCATGGAATGAAGCCATGTGCGCCTGGAGTTGCATGTGCACTCATTTCAACGTGCCATCTTGTGCTGTTGTTGAATACTATGTGTATATTCTAGTCAAAGATGATGCTGGCTGCCATCCAGCAGTGTTCAACTGAGTGAACTGGTCCTATGGCAGCAAATGTGCTGAAAAGACATCCTATTAAGACCTTTTTTCCTCTTTGGTAACAAAAACTTAAAAAAAAGATCCACTATACCAGGCTCTTGGGGTAGGGTGCATCAAAGTGCTTCTAAGCAGGGCATGACTTGACTATCTGAATTGTTTATGGAGGTCTATGATCTGTAATAGTGCAGTGGCAGGCAGCATAGCTGGCTGTGAGTGCTTTTGTTTTAATTAAGTGAGGCAGAGGAAAAACTGTGCTTGTCTGTACAAGTGAAACCACAGTATGAGCTGGTTTTTGTTAGTTTGATGGGCTGGGGAAGTGAATTCCTTGGCCTCTCTGCTTCCGGGTGACTGTTCCTCCTGTTCCTCTTTGTTTAGGATAAACCCCATCTGGGAGACTTGTTTTCTTGTGGCTCTGCATTACTCACTGCCTGAGCTGACAGAAGGCATGACAGGTTTGCTCACAGGAGTGCAGAGTCAAGGAAGTACTCTAAAATGTCTGTCTGCATTTTTGGGATAAAACAGCTGCTTCAGAACTAGATATGACTAAAGAAAACTACTTAGCAAGCTGAAGTTAAAAATAAAATTACTAACAATATTAGAAGGTTATATAGTAACAAAGTTTGACTTACTGCTAGACTCTAGAGGAGATCTGATCTGTGGTTTGGCTGCTGATCCCCTAAATGCACTTTGTTGTTGTTTTCCTAGAGTGCATACAGTATTCTGAGAGATGTTGACAAGGAAATAAAGCTTTGACTTTTAAATAAGCCTCAAACCTAAAGCTTCTCCTGCAGTGCTGAACACTGCTAATACTGACGTGTATCACTACAAGCAGTGATCAAAAAAAAGTAAATGCATTGTTAACTGCTCTAGGTTTCATAACTTGTTTGGTGCTCTTCATGAATGCTTCTTTTTTCTACTGGTGGGGATTTTTTTTTTCAGGACTCTGAAACTTTATTAGTCATCCTTTAATGTCACAGTAATAACAGAAAATTAATTTGAATTTGGTTACCACAGTGGAATATAACCTTTTTAAAAGTTAGATTGAAGATTTTAAACTGGCAGAAAAATTATTGCTTAACTTTATACACAAGCCATAAATATGTGTCCCCTCCTAATTTTTTATCTTGGGCTTTCAGTACAAGCCTCATTGCTCTGGGACACAGCGCCAAATCTTTTATCTCAACTGCTGTAGAACATTCTATTCCTCTTTGCTATTATGTGTATATGTAAGGTTAAATGATCCACAATGTTCCAAGATTCTGTCTTGTGAGGACATACAATTACTGGTGGATGAGAAGCTCAACATGAGCTGGTAGAGTGGGCTTGCAGCCCATACTCTGGGTTGCATCTAGAGAATTCTGACCAGCAGGTTGAGGGAAGGGATTCTGCTCCTCTACTTGGCTCTCATGAGACCTCACTGGGAGTCCTGCATTCGGTTCTGGAGTCCTCAGCACAGGAAGGATGTGGATCTGTTAGAGCGAATCCAGAGGAGGCCACGAAGATGATCTGAGGGCTGGAGGACAGGCTGAGTGAGTTGAGGCTGTTCAGCCTGGAGAAGAGAAATTGCTGGGAGACCTCATAGCAGCTTCCAGTACCTGAAGGGGCTCCAGGAAGTGTGGGAGGGACTCTTGGTCGGGAAGTGCAGGGATGGGATGAAGGGGAACAATTTTAAGCTGAAAGAGGGGAGATTTAGATTAGATCTTAGGAAGATTTGTTTTTTCCTGTGAGGGTTGTGAGACACTGGCACAGGTTGCCCAGGGAAGCTGTGGATGCCCCAACCCTAGAAGTGTCCTGGGGCAAGATATATGGGGCTTTGGGCAGCCTGGTCTGGTGGGAGGAGGTGTCCCTGCCCACGACTGAGGGTTGGAACAGGATGAAGTTTAAGGTCCCTTCCAATCCAAACTGTTCTGTGGTTCTATGATATAAAACTTTTAGTGGTTCTTGTGTTTTATTTCTTGGCCAAATTATCTGTGTGACTTGGTAGCCCAGAAACCTGTCAGACAGGAGTGCTGTTTGGCATTAATGTGGCAATAGAAATGTTACAGTTTTGCCATTTTAGATAAAATTAAGCAGTACTCTGCCCCATTCTCTTTCCCATGGTTTTAATGATTTGCACAAGCTTGTATTAATTTAGTGGATACTCCCAATGGTTTGATGGAGATCCAAGCCCTGCTTAAACTCAGCTCTCTATCTGATTTTTTTTTTTAGGCATAGTGAAGGTGGCCAAATGCACCATTTTGGTCAGTGAAATGAAATACTCCAAAATTTCAGCACATGCTGAATGTTAAACTAGAGTAAAATGTACTGAGAAAGAAGGGAGTAGTGAGCTGGGACAGTACTCCGGTGTCATACTTTAGTGCTTGTCCTTGTCTCTGCCTCTTTAGTGCAGAGGTTGTGAACTTCCAAAACTGAACTGGAAGTGGGCATTGGTCATCCTGCTTACTGAAAACTTGGATCTCAAAAGCAATTCAAAGTTTGTTTTGGATTTTAGAAGCTTATTCCACTAAAATACCACATGTTTAATTTTGGCAAGTACCTTGAATACTGGAAGAATGTAGATCTGAGATCTGTGTGCACTGCGATGAGAGTCTTAGCGTGGGCAAGAGGAGGTTTATTAGATCTAGAAGAAAGAACTGACCGTCACATTCCCAGCTCTGTTTGTATTCTATAAACAGTACTTTATAAGCACCAAATATAGTGTAATTTCCTGTGCCTAGTTTATTCTTATAAACTTGTTTAAATGCTCTCACTCTTTGCTCAGCATGGGATGTAACAGGAAGATTAAATAATTTATTGGCATGACTCTAAGCAATGGACAGCAGTAAATGATAATGTTCTGATGGGGATAACAGGTTCCAGCCACTCTGAGAATTATAAACAGAAGTGAAACAAAATGGCACTCAGGCAATCAAATTAGACTGCATTCAAAACTTGGAATATTCTGCTTTTCTACAGTGTCCCTGCTGATCCAGGCTTGACAGTGTGAAGTGGGGAGGAGTAGTTCCTCCTTGAATAGTTGCATAAGTGAGACACAGAACGAGCATATGTTATGTTCAGCTAACTGTGAGAACTTAGATATGCTTTATAAAATGTGTTAATGACAAGAATGTTGTAGCTTCCAAGACACCAGGCTGCTGGCATTGCTTAGTCCTTAATTGGAGGTTTATATGAAACCTCAGCTTTTGAGTACTGAAACTTACAAATACAAAATAATGTGATAAACAAGAAACACACTTCTGCATGTAAGAGTACAGAGAGTAACTAGTCTATAGCATCTATTGCAGTGATAATGTATGTTGCTATTGTATGTTTTTAGAATTACAATTTTCCATTTTCTTTCTGCCTGGACTTCTTGGTGTTTTCAGTTCAGATTTGTACAGGCTTAAATTTGTTCCCAGAGGTCAACTGGAAGGGATTTTTTCTCAACAAAATGAGGTTATGCCTGTTATTTTTATGAAGCAGAAAAACAACTTGAAAAGGCTAAAAAGAAACTCTGTTTTCATTAACATTCAAAATATCAAGACTGTCAGCCCAGGTCTTCTGTGATTATGGTGAAGGACTGAGATCTATACTGTTAGCTCCTGAATCTTAAATGAAGCAGCATATGTGTTGAATCTTTACTAAATTCATCTTTTATCCAAAATGTTAGACGCTGAAGTGAAGTGGGTGTTAGTAAAAACAAACAAAAGCAGAGTTTTGAGATTCTGGCTGAAAATCCCCAACTCTCTGTTGTTGCATCTCTTTCTCTTTGCACCTGTAGCATTGCCTTCCCAGTTGGTCTTTAGTTGGAGTGCACCCTGGTTAGCCAAGGCCCAGCTTCTCAGTGTGAGAAAATATGCAGGGTAAGGAGCTGGTGCCTACAAGCAGCTGCTTTTCTCTCTGCTCTACCCTGCTTGGCATTGACTGCTGTTTGTCTTAGGTATGGAAGTAACAGTCTCTTATCTGCTTCAGCCAGTTTGTGGGGTTTTCATGCTGTTCATAGGGAACCTGGTAGCAGTATTGTAGGCAGGCAAGTTGCTGTCTTGGGGATATTGCTGTCAGTTTGAGGACTCTTGTCTATGGAAGGTGGTAATGCTTGTCCTCCAAGAACACAGTGCCAGACTTGGGGTGGTTTTCTCCTTGCTGACATTTGAAACAAAGTAGTGCTGCACCAGCCATCAGAACAGTGGCTGTCATTGAAACATGGGCCAGGAAGGGGCTGAGATGATTTCTGAAGACAGGCTTTTTCCCCTTAAAGAGCCACTTATTTCCTCTGTGCAGATTACAGTGGTTTGTGCAGAGGCTGGGAATTTTATCTTTGGGAAAAGGATGCAAGACAGGTAAGCTCCATTTCCTCTCTAGTTTTTCTGATGTGTCTTCTGATATTTCTTCTCCAGTTGCTTTCAGGTATTACGCATGCATGCATTCATTTGTGAATAATGAAATCAGTTTAACTAGCAGGTAGTCTGAGGGCAATAATGTGCTACTGGAAACTTTTCTACATTTTTTTAATCAGCCTGCAAATGCCTGAACATTGTCTTCCTTTACCTCTTGCTGTTTACCTGAGATAGGAACCTTTTGATGGAAGGAAGTAAAAGGTTGCTATCCCATGTGCTAGTGGCTTGAATTTTTTGGGAATAAGAGACACATACACCATTGCTTGACTTACACATTAGTAGGAAATGTGTAAAGTGCCCTTTAATATGAACTATTTATTACAGCAAATTACAACTCAATGCAGAGTTCTGTCAACTTCTTGCTCTTTCTCCTCAGCCATCTCCCTATGTCCCCTCTCTGACACTCCTGCTGTCCTTGACAATTGTTTCAATACTCCTTCTCATTGCCTCCTCTTCTCACCTCTCTTTACCACTGACCATGAGCCAGCCACGTGCCTTTATGACCCAGAAGGCCAGTGGTATTGTGGGGTGCATCAAGAAGAGTGTGGACAAATGGTTGAGGGAAGTTCTCCTGCCCCTCTGCTTTGCCTTAGTGAGACCCTATCTGGGGTCCTGTAGACAGTTCCGAGCCCCCCAGCTTAAGAAAGACAAGCAACCACAGAAGAGGGTCCAGCGGAGGGACATGAAGATGACTGGGGGACTGGAGCATCTCTCCTAGGAGAGATGAGAACATGTTACATTTTTCTCTGGCTGCTCCCAGGAATTGGGAGGAAATTACCTACCCTTGGAGCTCTACTAGGTAACAGAAATGCCACTTAATCCTGGACTGTGGCTGTGTCCCTGCAAAGCACCACATGTGTGTGAGAGCCTGGAGTCCAGGAACCTTGCAAGTACTGACATGTATTTGAGAAAGTGCATTGCTTTGAAAACATTTTATGCCTGAGAACAAGGAAACAACCTGGTTGTGGCTTTGATGCAGCATTAGTTGTGAGATAAGGAAGCCAGAGTTTAAATCTCTCTCCTTGTTTTTAATCTCTTTTTTCCCCCTTTTCATGAAGTAGTCCTTATCTGTGTATCTTCTTTATTTTATTCTTTTTTTCTGCTCACTTTTTTTCCCTCACAGAACTGAAATGGCACTAGAGTCCCTCTTAGGTACAGGTGCACAGGGACTAAAGCCTTGGGAAGCCAAATTACTCACCAGAAGCAGTTACTGCATAGCAGGTCATGTGGTAATTTTTTAGGATGGAGTTTTGGGTTTTTTTAGAACTATTCTCTGCAATTTTAGCTAAAACCAAGAACTATCCCAGTTGAACTTTGTTAGTGAGGGCAGGCAAAAGGATTTGTTCCATCCTCTGAGCTATCCTTCCTGGAAACGTGTGGCTGGCTGGTAGCTAGAGATGAGGCTGGTTGCCAGGACAGAAAGCTCATGCTTGTCTTCTGCAGGCATGTGAAGGATTTGTTTATTGCCTGCTGCTCTTACACATTGACACTCCTGTAAACTTCACTTTTAAAAGAGGTTTTTATGAACCATTTTCTAGAAATGCTGGTTCTGAAGCTTTTCTTGGAGCTGAAAGTTGTGTGCGTACTTCTGAGGTGCCTTGAAGGTTGTATGTGGTAGTTTGTCGCCTCCTTCATACTGAGTATGACCTTGGGGGGACATTGATAAGTAATAATTTGGCTGTCTTAACAACATGCAGGTTAACTTTAGCATGAATTTGTTGTCACCTCTGATTTAACACAGAGGGTTTTGCTTACTGCTGTAGAATTAACTTGTGACTATTTGCATGGTTAGGATGCTGCGAGGGGTCATAAGTTTTGTTCCAATGTGTGTGTAGCTAAGAAAGCACTCTGCACAAAAATAAGTTTTTCACCCTGAGATGACCAGTGGGGCATTTTCACCACTGAGTTACCTTTGTTCTAGAAAAGGGGCGGAAATGGGAATATGAAGCCGCTTTTACCACTTGACTTGCACAGTTTAGCCTGGAAACAGATACTGCTCTTAAATGGACTCTTGTTTCTAGAATGTTCTGTCTGTAATCCTGATAATGTGTACTAGGAAATACAGTGTGTTACTACTCTTCCTAAGTTGTGTGTTGATAAGTATTTTGTCTCTTTGTGTCAATAAATGCTTGATTTCTTGATTATTCTTTGAGCCTATAGTGATCTTAATGTCTTATAAAGAAAACAGGACAGGGAAGAGTAATACTCAAGATAAAGTCAATGTTGTATATACTGAAAAAACTCTTACGTTGTCAAGTGTGCAATCTACAAGGCATTTTAAATACATTAAATGTATGCTTGTTGTTTGTTTTTCTAAGCTTTTTTTCCATTCCTATTCTTTGCTGCTGTTTGTGTTACATGCAGGCAACTGGAGTTATTTCGGATGGGGAGAGCAGCTGAGTACGTAACAGTTTGATTTCTTGCAAGTTTTCTGATCCTATAATGATACAGCATGCTCCAGTACAAAGAAAGTGGAAATATTCATGCATATATAAAATCTGTTCCATTGCGTTTTCTCTTACTTTCACAGAGTCTTCATATTTGTGTGGATGGCTGTCCATTCTTCTTTTTCACTGTTTAGTTTTGTTTTGGCCATTTTTTAAATTTAGTTACTCGTGCCTTTTACTTATTGGAATTTGAGGCTAAGAATGCAGAATTTGAACTGTTCTTCTTTTCCTGTAAAGGTGATTCCATCTTTCTGCTTATACTCTTCTGTTGTGATGGTCTGCGTACCCACATAACTCCAAGTCAATATTTGAAGTGAGTGAAAAGCACAAGGGAATCTGTAGTGATTGTTTTAGTAGGGTGCAAATACATGCTAGAAGTGATCACAGCAATTCCTAGCAGGAGCAAATCTGAAAGCAGGAGTAGCTGGTGGGCACCAGTATGGCAGAAGGGCCATAGGTATTGTAGCATATTCAAGCTCAGTGAGGCAGTGTTGTGACAAAAATGGCTTTGCTTTAGCTAGTGCTTATCAGTCTCAGGAAGCTAAAATTCAGGTACCCAGCTGTTTGTGATGTGTAGAGCTGATGCCCACACCTGAAAACTCTGGTGGAGCTCAATGGTTTTGTTAATTTTTCCAGAAAATGCTCATGAAATGGCTTCACTTCCTGGAGTTCCCATAAGTTCCAACAGGCAAGGCTTCTGCGGAAGCTGTAGTGCATGGCTTCTGCTGGCTGTAGGACCTGCAAACATTGAACTGTCGCTCTTAAAATGAATGCATCTGTTTCCTGTGTCAAAAAAAAAAAAAAAAGTGAGGGTGTTGCTGAGGGGGGCATGCAAAGAAAGGTGGCTATGACCACTACCAGCAGGTAGGAGATTCTGCTTGGTGCTTCTCCATTTTTGACATAATAGAATTTGGAGAGGATTTTGCTCTAACTGCAGCCACATAGCTTGTCAAGTGTCTGGCTAATGTTACAGTGCATTTCACACATATTCCTGCTCTGCATTTTACAATTCTTCCATCAGTTTACAAGTCTTCCTAGATTCTCCTCCTATGTTTTGTCCTCTTTGTTCTCCTGTCTTTGGTCACATCATAAGTTCTTTGGGCATCAACTGTGTTGGCCAGGTTCTTCACAATGTCAGTGTTGGATGTTTCAGTTGTTTCAGTTTATTCTGAGAGGTGTGAGAATAACTGAGAATTAGCTAAACTTTTGTACACTGCTTCAATAGCTTTCTTTTATTCCATGATTTTGTGTGTTCGGGAGGGGAATGGGATGCTTAGGCACTGGTTGGTTAGAGATTTAGGAGGGTTGTGCAGAGGGTATTTCTCCTGTTTATCCGAGTGTTGGTATGTGGTGTGTTTGTTTTAAAAGGTGCATGTATTCATGGAGCTCCTTCCCGCCCTTTCTTCTTCCTTCTATTTCATCCTTCCTGTGCCATCCTCTTTAGTCACGTTATCATCCTTCTGGACAGGTTTGATGGTGTTTCCAAGTGAACTCCATTAGCTTGATGGTACAATGAAAACTATACTTCTAATTGTAAACTTAAAAGAGCAACTGAGAAGGAAGCAGCAGAAACAGCGTGTTTGTAGCTGAAACACTTGTTCCTGATGAGAGCTTCTTGGAAGAACGCTATAGCCCAGACCCTTGTTAGTGGAGCTAAGGACCCTTTGCAAAAGGAATGGGTGCTGCTGACCTGGTTTTGTTTTAGAAAATGGAAAGACCTAAATAGGTAGGGTAGATGTTTGGGGCACCTCAGACTGTCAGTCCAGTTCCAGGCTGTTCAGTGTTCCAGCAGGAGAAAGTATTTTCAAGTGGGAAAAACAAGGTTATGAAAGCTTATAAATGGAAGACTGAATATTGCTGAGGTGCTTTCTTAAAATTATGCAGATTTCTAATGTGTTTTTAAGTGGTGAGAGCAATAGGATGGACTGATGACCTGCAAAGTTGCACTTCAGTTTCTCAAAACCTATGAGGTTTTAGTGTGGAGAGCTGTAGAAAAGCCTCAAAAAATGCCATTGTGTCCTTTTGAGATCTCTTTTTTTCCTCCTTGTTACTCTTATACTCTTATCTAAACTAGCATGTGTTTTGATTATAAGATTTGAGAAAGTGCACGATTGTCAGAAGTGACTGTTGGAGCACTGGGATCCAAGACTTAGGAAAAGGTTTTGTTGGCAGCTGTCAAGAAAAGCAGTTTAAGGGGCTGAAGGGTGGGGAAGGTAAGTGGCAAACGCCCTGGTGTGAAGCCAGCAGGGATTTCTTCTTTCTTCGGGTAGTATGTATTCTTTTCTTCTACTGTTATAAAAATAGACAAAAGCTGTGAAAAACTTGGAGGCTTATTTTGGAGAAGTGGGGATTTGGGTATAAAGAGCCTGACAGGAGTACCCCAGTGTGCTGCACGTAACAATTTTATATAAGTTTTTGCTAAAGTTTGTGGAGGATAACTAAGCCTAGGGACTGGAGCCCAGCTCCCAGTGGCTGATGGCACACCACTGCTAGAAAAGCAGGAGGCAGGCTTTTGAGAGGACCTTCTGTTGTGTATTGGGACCTTAAAACAACACACTTTTCAAAGTGTATTTATGCAGGCACCAGTAACAATTTTGCTGTTTGCTTTCCTTCCTGTCTGGAAACTTAATGTAAAGAATGTAGCTGGAGGTTAAGTGGTTTTGAGGTCAGTACATAAAAAACTGTGTTCTGCCCTGCAGTAGGGGTGTAATAACTTTTGGAGGCAGCAGTGGGAAGAATGACAGGCTTTCCAGGAGGCAGTTTGCTTCAGAGAAACTATTTCCTTTCTTGGTTTTACCCACTCTTTGTAAAATCGTGCTGTGATGTGACTGTTCAATAGATTTTCTTCTTATGCTGCCTATATGCATGAATATTCTATTACTAAACATGAACAGCATGCTGCTGACCGGTCCTTCAACCTTATCCCCCAATTCTCTACACAGTGGGTTTAGCAACAAAGAAACCATTTTCATTCCCTCAGACCTCTTTGGTACATGTGAAATTTCTCAAGTTGGGGTAAAACAGTTACTGTCTTTTTATGTGTATTGTTAGATATCTTGTTATTAATTAACTGTTCTTCAGAGACTGGGGCTGAGCTACAGCTTCTCTTATGGAAGAGCTGGTGTATCATCTGAAAAATATGTGCTTGAATATCTTATACCATGTGTGTAGTGAGAGATATTTTGCTAAGACATGGGCTGTAATGCCTGACTCCTCCTTTTGAAGGAATGCTGCATCCCCAAAGTTCTCGTCAGTCCCTCACTTAAATGACATTTAATTGTCAAGTATGTTAATGAATGGGATCACCACCATATGCAGGTATTTCAGAGTATCCTTTCTTGTGAAGGTAACATGTGCCGTAAGATACATAAGGACCAGATTTTGTGCTTTTCATCAGTCTGAGCAATGTCTTAATTTGTGAACACTTCTGTTAAATAAAGTGAGATTGCTCATAGGGTAAGTGCAATTCAGCATGAATAAGAGTTTCTGGAGGTGGCCCTTATGAGTCAGTTGAGGATTTCTGCCTGGCATTAACATCTGTGGATGCTGTTAGGTGCATGACGCATAACATCAGAGAAACAACATGTACCTGCCTCATTGAAGTTTGTGGTGGCTGGAGCCTTGCATTGTTTAAGACATGTCATCACAGAGGCACTTTGTGTAATGACCTCTGATAGACTTGCTCATGGTAAACACCAGTAAGAACCAGGAGAGATTCTGGTGCAGCCTTTTATAAACGTATATGCTGCAAATGTTTGATTAACATTTAAGCCAATTAGCTATTTTTAGGTGTTGCTTAGAGATACTGTGGTTCATATGGGAAATCTTTGTTTGATAGTGCAGAGGTAAGTTGTGATGACTGGTTAGCAAATCCAGATAATGCTTCTACAGCAATTCCATTGGGGAATTCAGAAATCTGGCTGGGCAGAGTCGCTGACCCAGAGCTGTATCATGCTTCCTGCTGCCTAATAAGTCTTCACATGTCTTGATGTTAAGTTTAGGCCAGTGTTAGTGAATTATTTGATTCATTACAGTTTTTGCGCAGATAGTTGTACTACTGATTTGTATTTCTTGTTATGCTGTTGCGGTGATATAAATTGTTTATCTCTAAAACTATTGATCTGGTGTCTTTTACCAGATCCTGAACCAGTAGCTGCCTTAAGCCCTTACAAGTGCTTACAATGATTATGCAGCCGTAGCTGGAAGAACTTTCCATCATGCCAGAATTTATTTAGGCTTCGCCTTAAATGAAAATTACGTCTGATGGGAAGAAGAAATTAGTAGAGCTGCGAAGGGAGACATTATAAAACTCTCTGAAGCAGAGTTTCTGTCCCAATGAAAGTAATTATTGTGCATTAGACGATAATGGCTCAAGTGTTCAGCAATGACATTGCTCAGCTGAGTAAGAGCTCACTGTCCTTCTGAGGTTGGTGGATGTCTTGTGAGCTACAAATAAATCAGCCCTTCCTTCAGAGCTGGGAAGTTTGGTGCTTCCCAGAGAGGCTTAACACCTTGGCGTATCAAATCAGGTTTATGTAGCACATCTTGAGTGTTTCTTGTAAGCACTGAACCATTATAAAATTGAAGGACATTGTGCTTTTAATAAAACTGAATAAAACTGTACAATTGCTATTTATTTCTATTCAATTGACTACAGACTGACAAGAACTATTGCAGCATTTAGACTACTAAAAAGCAGGAGGCTGAACTCCATTTTCAGTGTGGACAGTCAAATTGAATTCGTTGTACCTAAGAGAGTAGAGATGGGCTTTTTCGAGTGGCTTGTATTTTGCAGACATGTTTTCTGCTGGGGTTGTTTTCTACTCTTTCACCCACTTTAGGGCACTGACGTAACCTTACTTGGGTGGGAAGGAGCTGAAAAGATCACTAAGAACAAACTTTACCTTAATGAAAATTGAACTGGAGGTGTGGGAAACACCAGTAGTAGGAAAAACTGTTTCCTGATGCTGCATTCTATCTCACTGGAATTTCAGCAGTTACATTCAGGTTTTTAAAGATCTAGCATGAAAACAGCACTTTAACTTTATAGTTCAGCCTTATAGTGAATGGCTGTGTAGGGCACTTACTGCTGAATAACTTAGCAGAGGTAAGTTTCTTGTTTTTAGACAGGCTTCTGGTGGCAGAGAGCATGTTAATGGTACACTCCACTCCCTTATAGTGTATGCATTTCACTTTAAGCTCGTGAACATAACCTTGCATCCTGCATGGCCAAACACAGCCATACACCAATACTATATTTTTGATACCTTTCCTCACTATAACTGCCTTCTCTTTTTCCTGAAGGGTTAGCGAGCAGAAGTAGGGAGGGCGACTTGCTGGAAATGAGCTTTTTCCATTTTGAAGCCTAACATTAGTGTTGACTACTAAACATAAACTCATGTGTTAAGCGGAGCAATTTTTCCCCCATAAGTAGCAGTGTAATTGTTTATAAGCAGAGCTACTTTCCAGTTCTTCAGATTTACCTGCTGAGTGCTTTTCATTGGTTTCTCTTGAACTAGTAGGTTTGTTACTTAAAAAAAAAAAAATCCAGAACCCTAGAGTACTGATAAAGAATGCTGAGGAGATATTATTCCAGGTTAAATGTTTAAATTTTCTAGGAAAGAGCTCCTTTCCATAAAGGAATGTTTATGTTTTGGGTGGGGTTTTTTTGCAACAACTGAATGTTTTGGTGGCAGCAAAGAACCTGAAATTTTGGATGTGGGGGTGTTCTTTTTATTTATTTCAACTAAAAATGTCTTAATCTCCTTATTAGGAATGACTAAAGAGGAATAAACTCCTGTGATAGGAGGTGGGACAGGAGGTTATGGCAATGATCATTGGAGTTCCTTAGTACATTGAGAGAATTGGAAGTTATAACCAGCTACCAGATGGAGAAGCATCCATAGCAGAAATAGCGTTTTTTTGTCATTCTTTAAAAACTACATGCACCTCACTGTCCCAGCAAGGCAAACTTGAGAGAGCTGTGCCCTTAACTGCTTTTATTTCATAGCCTTTGAAGATGCTGACAGTGCTGTGGATGATCGAGACAGTGACTATCGCAGCGAGACAAGTAACAGCATTCCTCCTCCATACCACACGACTGCGCAGCCCAATGCCTCTGTGCACCAGTTCACTGTACCATCACGCCTCCAGCAGCAAGGGGTCTTGAGGGATTCCTGTGCTGACTCCCTACAAAGTTATGATCTGGATTATCAGGAGCATGTGGCCATCAGGTGGGTGCTGTCTTCTGACTAGCTCTTCTTTACACATTGGTTTTCCAGAGCAGACTCTGAAGGTGCCATGATGGCAGGTGAAGGTGGCTCAAGTGCTCTGACAAGCTTCTGGCATGAAAGTGTTAAAAGTTTTGTTAACACTCGGATTCTGCTATGAACCAGGGAAAATAAGGCTGTGCCTTATACCAGATAAGGCAGTTCAGTGCATTACCTTTTAAAAGATACACTTAGTTCTGAGGCTATTTTTTCTTGATTGTACTTTTACCGTACATTTTAAAGGCTAGACCACTGGGTAATTGTTGGTCTCAGTCCAGCCTGTTCAGATCCCTTCGGAGCCTTCTAACCCTCCAGCAGATCGACACTTCCACCCAGCTTAGTGTCGTCATCCAGGTCATTGATAAAGACATTGAACAGGGCTGGACCCAGCACTGAGCCATGGGGACACCACTTGTCACTGGCCTCCAGCTGGAGTTAACTCCATTTCCCACCACTCTCTGGGCCTGGCCAGCCAACCAGTTTTCCACCCAGGAGAGTGTTCGCCTGTCCAGGTCAGAGGCTGACAGTTTCCGTAGCAGAATGCTGTGAGAAACTGTGTCAAAGGCTTTACTGAAGTCCAAGGAGACCACATCCACAGCCTTTCCCTCATCCAGTAAGCGAGTCTCATTGTCATAGAAGGCTGGGTTTATGGGTTTATAGCTAAAGATAAATTTTACTCTTTTTGCCTTATGGTCTTTAATGGTTAAAGGTGAAGTTTAATGATAAAATTTACTGTTGTTACTGTTACTGAGACTTCAAGCAGCAGAAGGCAGTGTGTCAACAAAATACATTTACTACAGTGTGACATGTCATTCTTAGTGCTCTTTCCCTAGTCCATTAAACATCTTATATAAGCAAGTTATTCTCCTTCCCATGCTATTCTGTACTGCTCATTTGCAGTGCTAAAAATGCTTGAGATCTTACAAAGAGTCTGGGAAGATGGGCTAGAGCTTTTTCTTTATAGAAAAGCAAAAGCCAAATGGTGTTATCGGGCCCTCAGGCTGTGGAAGCCAGAGTTGACTGGGTGTTTTTGCAGTTAGCTGACTTCTTGGAGTGGTGTTGACGATACAAGGATGCACAGCTCACCTTGCTTGGAGGCAGGGACTCTAACTTTTAACTGTGTCTAATAAATCTATTCATAAGACCTCCCAAAGAAGCACTTCTGGTTTGAATTGTTAAAGAATATGAAGATGGAATATGTATGTATTTTCTGATTTCCTGAAGGTATTGATTAGAAACAATTTGGCCTGATTAAGTTTGCTTATAAGCTAAGAGCTTTGTAGTCACCTGTGATCTAGAATTACTTTCATTCCAGAAAAGCAAGTCTTAGATGGGGATTGCTTCCCTCTGAGCTTCCCTATTTCCTTGTGTGTTTTCCACATGCCCAACAAGATTTTTTTGCTACATATTTAATCTTAAAACTTAGGAAGTGCAAATAAGCTTTCCAAAGAAGCTACATGCATCTCCTTTCTCGCCATTAGATATTTCTAATGAGAATTGTCTAAGTAGATCTTAAATAAAGCTTGGTTGTAGCTGAGTATTGCAAAATCCAGTTGTGTTTGACTTTTGCTTCTCCAGCTCTAAGTGTTGTGGACGAGGCAGCCACCTGGTGAAACTGATGTTCATGGCAGACTGCAGTGGTCATTGCTGAGGAAACAACAGATTGCTGGAGGCTGTCCTGGGCAGGGCCAGGGTTCTGCTAGAACCTGTCTTGAATTGGACAGAAAGTTGTCGATGCCAAAATGCTTCAATTGAATTGCTGTGCTTGTGGTTTTTTTTTTTTTCTAAAAAAAAATGGGTTTGGGGAAGTTTTGATCCTCTTTATCAGCCACTACATGTGATTGTGTTCTTCTGATAGAAGGACCTGTATTGTGTTTCCCCCTCTCCTACGGATATCGAGTATTGTTCTTATTTGTCCTTGGAGTGTCTTTTGCTGTCAACAGTCAGTTTAACTTCAGAGAAGCACACATCCTGTCCTTGGATATTTTTTTAAGCACTAACTTTTCTTTGCAGTGTTCATTTTGTGTAACTATGTGTCCTCCATGTCTTCCTACTCTTGCTCTATTTACTTCCAAGGCGATATGATAGCATAGATTCCACTGTGAGTGTCCGAACTGACCTAGAGTCCACATCTGAGTCTAGTCAAATGACAAGCTGCCAGTGCTCACTAGAGAGCAGGCGCTCTCTAGAACTGTCCGATAGGTGGGTTAACCTCTTTGCAGTCTCTGTGCCTATCGCCTTGCTGTTGCTGCTGTGAAGTGGTCTTGTGATACATTTCAGCTGACACTCACCGTTTGGCTTGGCTGTACTTCAGATCTGTGGTTGTTTAATGCTGGTCTGACATTGCCATCTTTTTCTCCTCTCTGGTGCTGGACTTCTTGTCATTGCTTTATTTCTGGTAAAAGGAATACTTTATAAAATAGCACGGGAGACACAGGGAGCAGGAGCTCAATTAGAAAGAAAAGTCATTTCCTTTATGTCTAAATTAGTCAATTGTTGGTTCAGCATTTACAGATAATGGCTCTCCAGGTGTTCATGTAGCTCCCATTGCTTTCAGCTGAGATTTGGAAGGGCTTGATTCAGGAACTGTGGTGGCCCTGGGAGTTTTAAATTTCATTAGCTTTTTAAAGAAAATTACTTCAATTACCAGCTTCAAATTGCAAGCAAAAGGTGTAGTAAGTGTTCTAAACTGTGTACAACTGGGTTCATTTAAAGTAATTACCATCTTTCCAGTTAGTGTAAGTTAGCTAATACTGGTGGGAATGAAGCACTAAACCAACAGCAGTGAAAATGCAATGACCTATTTCTCTTCTAGGGCTACCCCATCAGTATTCTTTATCAGGGTACCTCAGGCAAGGCTCAAGGTGAAGACTCTTGTATTGGCAGTATCCATACAATGCCCACATGCCCTTTGCCCTTTCCCCTCTCTTGCCATGCTCATATGGGGTCAGGGCATGCATGCCCTTGTGCTCCATGGTTCTCAACGGTGAATGAAGGAGACAAAGTTGCAGTGCATCTTTTATTTTTTTTTACATTCAATTTCTACTTGTTTATTTTTATGTAGGCTGACCAGAACACTTCCTGTGAAATTCAGTTAAAGAGGTGGATTTCTTGCTACTAGCCTTTGGGTTGTTGAGATAATCCTTGCGATCAAGGGCTAGGAATTAATCCCAGAATCCCAAGAGCCATTTACATGGGTTTCTAGGAAGTTTTAGATTGTTTGACAGCAAAACAATAGCTACTTTAATCCATTCTTCCAGGATGAACACGTGTAGATTGCTGGATCTATTTAGATGCATTATAAATGGGAAATACAGATCCTGAAAAGCATCTTAGGCTTACACTGGGCTACTGCCCATCACGATGTTTTGGTTTGCCTTCTGATTCAGTAGTACTTCTGAGGATCTTAATTTTGTGCTGGTAGAAGCCCCCCTGACGGCATTAGTTGCAGTGAGAGTCCTCCCAGCCGAGAGGAGTGGTGGAATAGCTGGAACTCCTCCTGCTGATGGTGTGCAAAGTTCATGTTTTGTCCATGTCCCCACTTACCTGGAGTCCAATGGCTTCTGAGACTGCATGCAGTCTCTGCTCTGTAGCCACCCTTTGAGGGGTGCCTGTGAGCTTTATGAATACTGCTAAAACAATGTCTGCAGCCTACAGTGGCCGAAATGCATGCATAGCGTAGTGGAATGTTGTGCGTGGGCACCGTGTCTCAAAGTAGTCCTGTTACTGTAATAGGTGACTTTTTTCAGCATGCCTAAAAAAGTAGCAGTAGAGTTACTGGTACAGCTGAGGCTGTGTGCCCTCACTTGATCACAAAAAGCTGTTTTCCTTCAAACAGGCATTTCTGAATTTTGTGTAACTGTAGCTGGTGGAATATCATAACCCATGCTGCTTTTTTTGACTGTGTGATTGACATGTAATGGCAGTAGATTGGCAGGATTTCAGTTTTGTTATCTCTGGATGCTTCTGATTTTAATTTTCCTTTAATGCATGTTTTTCATTACTATTTTTTCTGTCCCTTCTAAAGCTTTTTAAAAAACTGTTATTTTCCCCTTTCCTATTTTTTTTTTTGCTGCCTCTCTTCCTTTCCCTGCCACCCCCTTTATTTCTCATCTTAGACAAGGATCTCTAGCTAGAAATGAAAGAGTCAGGATCATTCCATTTAACTCTGAAGATGGAGAAGAAGAACAGGAGAGTAACTATGAAGAGCTAGGAAAACTGCTAATAGAGGAATTCTTAGAAAAGAGTCATAAAAATAGAAGTTGGCAAGAAACAACCAAAAAAACAATGCATACTCACTCAAGAGAAAATTTCAATCACTATCAAAGATCAAGGTGCTGCCGAAATGTGTGTGTTGAGTCAGGGTCTGTAGATGTCCCTAGGTATCCTCAGGAATATGATACGATAGACAGGAGAAGGAAAAAGAAGCTGCGATACAATTTGGAGGACAGTAAACAAATAAGCTGGCAAAATAATGAAGGTCTGCCATTTCCTGGGGAGAAAACCGTTTATTTCAATGGTGTGGCAACTAGATCTGAACCTGATGATGACTTCCCAGTATATGGTAGAACTGGAAAATACATCAGTAGCTCTGAAAGTAAGGGGCGGACATCTGCTTATCCTGTGCTGCGACCGTACAAAAATGGCTTAATGGTTAAAAGTGGCAAGATGCTGAACAAGCAGGAGGTGAATGACAAGGGCTCCCTTCACCTAGGTAACAGTGAAGATATGAAGCTTGTGGAGATGTCAGATAACGCTTTTGTGCCTGTGGATGTCCTTGAGGAATTTGACAGCAGTGCTTCTGATGAGTTCCAGTACTCGCCTGTTTCAGATGATGAAATGGAGGAAATGGCTACACTTTCACAAACATGGTGTGATTCAGACATCAGCCATTTGAAAGACTTCACTCTTAACTACCCTGCAAATCTGGACTCGCAGTTGAAGGCTGACTGTGATAAAAAACACAAGACTAAAGGAAGTAAGCATGGCCATCCTGTGCAAGACTTATCACTGTCTCCTGTTGAAGAACCCAGTGAGGAATACATAGACACAATGGATGAACTTCAGTGTCTGGTAGAATCAGTTTCAGAATACTTGGCTGAAAAGGAGGAAGAAATCAGCAAATTTGGTACGTTGCCAGAGACCAGAAAAAATGTGGAGAGTGTGCCACTGAAACATAACAACGCTGATAATTTGGCAGAAGGCAAGAAGTCTGAACAGCCCAAACATCCTTCTGCAGAGGAGAGCACCAAGCGCAAATCTGAATCTCTTCCAGACTTGTCAGGTGTGAAGAATACGGTGAATTCCCTGTTCAGCTCTTTCACTGAAAAGGTGGGGTCTAGCACAAAGCAGCTCACAGCCTCTGTTGAAAAGCTTGTTTCTTCTGCTCCAGAGAAGATGGAAACCAGAAACTCATCAGAAAGTGGAAGCTTGAATGTTTTTTCTAGTACATCCAAAAACGAGAGTTCATCTTCTGGAGTGACAGCGGATAATAAAGCTGACACCAAGTTCTCCATTCATTCTCTGCTGCCGTCCCAGGTGAGTGGTGATAAAAAAGCCCAGAACACGAACTCCAATAAGCCAGCCACCACTGACATGGATGGTCATGCTTCCGTGCCACATCATCTACAGCAATCACAAGAAACTACTGCTGGCAGCCAGCAAAACCAACATTCAGTTGTGAATTCTGTTCTAGGCATGTTTAATCCTTTAAAGATCTTCTCTGAGAAGGAGGTGCCAAAACAGGGAGTCATAAAAGTGGAGCATACCAAGGAGGACAGCCATGCTGTGAAAGTTGATGAGACAGACAGAAGTGAAAGATCGTCTGGACAGACAGCAGCCAGGACCAGCAACAGCATTCCAGAGATACGGACAAGTGAGACCAGAAGTGAGCCAGAGGTAAACACAAATAGCAGTTCTGTGTCTTCAATCTTTGGCAGGCTCACAAGCTCAGTTAGTTCCTTCAGTCTGAAAGCCAATTTTGATGGTCTCTTGGCTCCCAAGCAGCAGGATGTGCCACAGAAGCAGTCAGTCACCAATCAGCCAAATGCCACTGTGAAAGAATCTGCTCCTTCTGTCAGGGATCATCAAACTCCTGCAAATTGGCCAGGGAATCAGCCTCCTGCAAATCGCTCAGGGGAACAACATGCTACAGGTCATGGACTGGGAACCAAACAAAACGGAGGTAATCTGGAACCTCATTCACGCCTTCAAGATCAAGGTACAGCGTCTGAAAGCTTTTTCAGTCCACTCAAAAAGTCTTTCAGTCAGTTGTTGCTTCCTTCTGCTGAACAGGGGCAGAAAGAAGGTGCATCCAAGCACGCTAAAGGCCATAAATCTGAGGAGGATATAAGACAAAATAGTTCATCAAATGAAGAACACTCCTTTCCTTTCACTGGAAAACTTCCCTTTTTTAGCGGATTGGGTTCTTCAGAAAAGCAGGAACAAGGGAATGAGAAAGGTGGCTTTCTTCCATCGTTATTTAAATTTTCTTCTGCAGAAAATCTAGGACCCTCACAGGATCAAAAGAATCATCAGAGTTCTAGAAGCATTTCTTTGCTTGAAGACAGAAAGAGTAATCTAGAAAATGCCAACTCACTGAAATCTAGCTCTGTTCCAAATTTGTCAGACTGTAAGGAGGAACTTGTACCAACAAAAAACAGGAATAAAGAAAACTTACCTAGTGCCCAAGTAAACGGAAGAATAGACCAGGAGAGTGCCTCTGCCACCTTTAAGGCTGCAGGAGAGCAGCAGAGAACTAAGAGTACACAGGAAGAACCTAGAAATGTAAAAGGAGGACTGACGAGAGAAGGACTAAATGCAGCAGACTTAAAAGACAGCTCATCTGAGCCCATCTCTTCAGCCAGAGGGCCAGAAGCTGCAAGTGCAGATGATATGCAGAAGAAGCACACCCAAGGTTTTCTTTCTGGGTTTCTTCGCATTTCTTCCAGTGAAAATACAGCCAATAGTCCAGACTTGACTGCTAAAAATGAGAGTGATGGCCAGAAAAACACTTCTCCTGGATTATTTTCTGGCTTATTTAGATTTGCTTCAAGTGAAAACTTGTCTGAATGTAAACAAGAGAAAGTGAAAACAAGCTCTCTGAGCTTCATGAAGCTTTTTGATAAAGGTGAGGATTCTAGCTTGGAAACAAAACCCAGCAACTCAGGAATGGCTTCTGACACTCAAAGCAGCACTGGAGAAAAGCAGGAAGCTTCCAGCTTCTTAAAAAATCTCCTGCCCAAATCAAAGGAGAAACTGGATAATTTAAAACCAACAGAGCCTTCCAAAACTACTGACTACCCGTCTAGTGCAAGAGTAAATAAAACGATGGTGCACAGTGTTCCCCACTGTGGGCAGCCTGTGCTTCCTGAAGCTCTGAATTTTCAAGACAAGGTACAGGACTTATCTGGAAAGCCTGTAAATAGTAGGCATATCCCTTATCAGGATGCTGAATCTAGAGTTTTTACAACTCCTTCCAACAAAGGATCAAATGAATTTCTCAATTTGACAAATAAAAGCTATAACTGTATGGAACAGTACTCAGCTTATCAGGAAACAAAAAGCCATTCTAGCTTTGAATGGGAATATGAAATGGGGGAACTGGCTGACACTCATGAAATATCAATACCAGTTTACTACGTATTAAATCAGAACCCTGCTCTGCCCCCTCAGTTCTTAGACTGGCCTGAAAATGACACGGTAGTGAATCTCTGTAAAAAGGATGGAAATGCAAATGTGATGGATTGGCAGACTAATGCAAATTTCGATGGACAGAGTTTGGATTTAAGTGTGATATCTTATGAGTCATTTGACCAATTAATGTTTCAAGATGTTTGTTCAGAAGAAAATGATGCATGGACTGCTAATTCTCTCAATGAAAGTTACGGTAACTTTCCACCACTTGAAAGAGATGGCAGCTACTTATTTGAAGAGTTGCCCATGGATTTAAGCTACTCCTCTGGCTGTGATGGAACTATGTGGACCCTAATTGACCAGGAGACTTTAAGCATGGATGAGAGCTTTATGTACTCGTCCTATAGCCAAGAGTATCAGGAGTGGCTAATGATGCTTGAGCAGGGTATATGGTGGCCATCAGAGGATGGTGATTGTGGGTACTATATGTACAGTGATAACCAGTATGTGTATTCGCTGCTCACTGATCCCACTGGACAGTATGTCTATGTGTGCGCTCCTGAAACATATTCCTACTCAGACTGCTGGGATTATAATTTTCAGATGGATTCCATTCCAAGAACTGTGCTAGAAGACAACACAATTGCTGTTTGTGGTTTTAAAGTCCCTCTTGGCAGTGAAGATGAGCTGTTTTGGATTGCTGAAGAAGAGTATTTAGATGATTATACAATCAATAAACCCCTGGATTTGTCGGTAGCTTTGCAGAGAAGCGATCAGCTAATGAACATGAATTTGGAGACTTTTTCACAAATGTTTGAAGAATCTATATGTTATCAAAGAGAGCAGCCACTAGACTTCTCAGGTTATAAACTTCAAAAACTCAAAGTAGATTTTAGACCTGAAAAGGAAGCCCTGAATTATTCAGAGGAGTCTCCTCAAACCCTTGATCTCAGAACACATTCCAGAGCAGCTTTCAATATTTCACGGAGTAAGGAAGAGCACACCAAGGAATTAAATAAAGCTGTCTCTGTAACAACTACTGGGAGTGGGTCATCAGGATTCTTTGGTTTCCACCTGTTTCAATCTGCTCCTAAAGCTGAAGGGACTGTGGCACCTGCAGAAAGAGTAACAGAAGCAAAAAAGACTGAGGAAGATAAGAAAACACCAGTGAACAAAGTTAGCTCTTTATTTTCTGCTTTGGGTGGACTAATTGGAAAGTCTTCAGGTCCCGACCATGAGACATCAGAAGATTCTGCCTTGACAAGAACAGACACACAGTCCAAATCATCTGAAAGTAAAACTGATGTTTTATCATCACTTGCAGCAGATAGAAAATTAGATGAGGCAAGAGCAGGTCAAAAGTTTCCTGTTACATCAGAACCAAGAAGAAACACTTCATTAGACCTTAATTTGGAAGCCGCTAGAAATGAAAAGCTGGAACTAAATCAGAATGAAAACGTTCATGTTAAGAAAACAGGATTAACAAAATCTCCTTCTCAACTGAACCAAACTGCTCCAGATGGCAGGCCCATACGAGAAGAGAGACCTGTTAAAGCAATACCAGCTTCCAAGCATCTTGAAGGACATGCAGGTGCTAATGAACCTAGCCGGTCACAGCCAAATCAGAGCCACCCATCCACTGAACCTGAGGAGACATTATTTAAAAGCGCTTTGAAATTGTTCAGTCTTGGAGACGATTCTCCTTCAAGCTCAACTGCCAACAAACCCCAAGCTTCTGGGTTTTTTGATTTCTTTAAAGCCCAAGTAAGCAAAGCACCACAGCCTCCACAAAATGTGGAAAGAAGTCCAAGTGATAAACCAGAAAAGATGATACATCCAGAACAGAAGGAAACCTCCAGCATCTCATCATTATTTGGATCCCTTGGAGATCTCTTCAAAGTGGAAGCTGTGTCTTCTCAACCAACTTCAAGCACTTTGACTCTGCCAAAAACCAATAGCAGAACTGTGGCTGAGTCAAGACAACAAACTGAGAAGTCAGGGGATCTTCAGAGTGCCAGTATGCCGTGTCTGTCCTCCACCCCGAAGAAAGGGATCAGAACAGAAGAGGTGAACAGGCAGGTCTCTCCTAGCTCTGGAGTGCAAATGGGACAGCAAAGTAAAAAAGCTCAGGAGGAGTCTCCTGAGAGTAAAAACGCGCCTCCTGGAAATGCTTCAGAGAAGCCAGTGAGTGTAGGTCCCAAAGTAAGCCTGGTGAGTCAGTCAGCTGGGCAGCAAAGCAGCATACCAAAGCAACAGGGAGGAAGTTGTTTAGGAGGCACAGTTAATCAGGCAAAATCAAAGCCAGATCAGACACCTAAAGAGTCAGGTTTCAGTTTGCCATTCAGCTTCTCTGATATCACTGCTGCAAAATCACAGCCAGCCCAGCCAGCCAGTAAGAGCATATTCTCCTTCTTCACTGGATCAGATGAACCAAAGCCTCCAGCATCTGCTGCTGCTCCGGCTATTGGGAAACCACAAGAAACAGAGGGGCTGTTTCGCCTGCCCTCCTTCTTCTCTGGCAGTCAGACTGCTGAGAAGAGCACGCCTCAGAGAAGTACTAGCTTTAGCTTCTTCAATTTGACAACCTTTTTGGATGAAAAGCCACAATCTGCTCCAGGACGGGAGAATAATACAAAACCAGTTAAACCAGTGAACTCTAAGTCTCATATGAAGCAAAGTATTTCCACTGACTCTGGTGTCAAAACTAGCAGTTCTTCCAGACAGCAAGATACAGACGTTAAGAAAGAAGTTGATGATATTATCACAGCAGTGACTGGCAAGCAAATGTCTAATAACCTCAGAGTCCCAGAAAATAAATCAGAAATACTGGCAGTGCAAAATGTAGAAAGTGTTGCTGAGGTAGCTGAAGAGAGCAACTCAGTGAAGGTTCTGCAATTAGATGACACTGCAATAACCAGTTCAGCTGCTTCTGGTCCTTGCCTCCAGACTCCCAGTGTGCAGGAGGACTCTCTGGGCTCACAGACTATTTCTGTAGGGGAGGAAGATAGTTCTCTGGGTAGCACAGAGAAAATGGATAATGTTGTGTTTCCTAGTGATGAGGAAGAGCCTTATCCATCAAAAGAACAAGCATCTGAAGAGCAAGATACTAGCATGGCCTTAAGTGATAAAATGGATTCCCAGACTCTAAATGACTTAAATATTATGAGTGACATAAAAAAAGAAATGGTCTCTGAAGAAGTATTTGTAAAACCTGAGTTGCCAGAATTACCCAAACAAACTCTTGGTGACAGGTTACAACAGCCACAAGGGCATTCCTCTCCTAAAATGCCAGCAGCATCTAATCTGCAAAACAAACCTAAAGAATCTGAAAGTGATAAATCAGTTCTGGATTCTTCAGTTGAAATGTTTTCAAGTTTCATGACGAAAATGAAACCACCTAAGACATTATCTGGTTTCTTTTCCCAACCTCAAGCTACCACACCTCCTCCTGCACAGAAGAAAAGCTCCTCTTTCTTTGGTTTCTCATCCCTCCCAAGTGGTCCAGCACCCACTTTCACAAATGATCTCTTTGGCATCTTCAAAGGTCCAAAAGAATCTCCAAAAGAGATGCCTCCAAAATCCACCCCAAAAAAACCTCAAAGCAGCAGTGTGAAAGGTTTCACTGAGTCCACTCCAGCAAAAGACTCTATGGAGACAGAAAATACAGCTGCATCCAGAGAGTCTAAAAGAGATGTCACAAGCTCTCCGAAGAAGGATGTGTTACCTGTTTCAGTAGACAAGAACCTCACAGAAGAGCTGCCTATGAAAACAGAAGATGAGGAAAACAAGAACTCAGAAACCTGTAGAGAGGAACCTTTGAGTATCACTCCAGCAACGTCAGTGACTACTGAAAATCAAGCCCTTGAGGTTCTGCACTCAGATAATGATGCACAACCATCTGAAGCGGTGGATAACAAGCCATGCCTGTCTGATTTCAGTAGTGCAGTTGATACAGTGCAGGCTGAGGCCATGGACCAGGCTGATGTCAATAACTGCAAAGTAGATGTGGGGTTGTCACAGTTAACAGAGGAACAAGCTACTTCTACAGACAAGGCAGCTGTTGACATCCTCCCAGCTGATGGGCTTGAACTGGAAATGGAAGCTTCAGCTATTGAGGAAGACACAAACCTTTCTGAGTTGGACAAGAGTGCTACACTTGAATCAGAGCCTACTTTTCCAGGGGATCAGGCCAGTGCTGGAACTGATCAGCAGGACATGATCAGTAGTAGTCGTAAAGAACCCCCAGCTTCAGCTGATGAGCCCAGTGTTTCTCTGCTCCAGATGAATGAAGGGAAGGCAAGTGAGGTAGAGCAGCAAACTGCTGAACCAGAGAAACATTCAGCAATTGTTGAGGTGCCTGCAGAAGGGGTTGCTTCCGAATGTGACTTGAAGAAACAGGGTAAACCTAATAACATTCCTCCAGATGCAAACAGTAGTAAACCAGTCTTTGAAATACCAGCTATGCCCAGTTTGCCAAAATTCAGCTTTATGTCATCTGCTGATAGTGGAAAGCCATTTGGTTCATTCTTCTCTCAGCAGCCACCTTCTACTAATAAAACAGGGGCAGATCAGGGCCTCATGTCCAGCTTTAAGAAACTTTCTTCGACTCTGTTTGAAGGAGGTGGTGAAGAAAAGGTGAGTAAGCCAGAGAGTGTCCAAGGAGCATTATTTGGGAAAAAGCTAGATTTCTCCTTTCCCTGGCAAAAAGAAAACAAGGAGCCCTCTGCCAAGAGGGAGCCACATGTACCACCACAGGCTTTGTCAAAACCAGATGACAAGGTGTTAGGAACAGTCAGTTCAGATGAAAACTCAAAATCTGCAGTCTCGGATCAACTGACTGATGCAAATATAGAAGTAAACTTGTCTTTAAAGCAGCCTGACACTGTAGACAATGAACTTTCTGAAGAACCATCTGGTACAGGCACTGTTGATGATACATCCAACAAAGAGCTGGGCGAGAAGTTGGATAAAGAGTCACAAAACCAGCAGAATGTGATTTCAGGTGAACTGCGGAAGGAAGATCAGGCAGAAGGGCACAGACCAGACAAGCCTGAACTGAAAGAGACCTCATCTGAGCTTGATTCTGCTCCTAATGGAGCAGTGCTTCGTCCTAGCACACAGGCTGCAGATCTGAATAGCACGGAACCACTGAATGAGAGAAGGCTAGTTACAAATGAGGCATAATAAATGGTTTCAAGGTTTTGACCATTTATAATGCAGTACTGCAGCAGTAGATACTGGCCTTGGTGTCTGATGTTTGTAGCTCAGTCCCATCCCCTCTTTGTTGTCAAATATTTGTAGTATTACTGGTAGCTGTCACAGAGGATGTAGCAAACTGCAGTCACTAGTTGTGTACAATTTTCTCACCTTTTCCCCCCTCTTTTCTGTAAGTGTAGTTGGATTTTCCATATTCTTATGCTGTGTAGCAGTGAATGAAATGCTTTTAGTGCTGATTTCATTAGCCTTTCAGAAGTTATATTCCTTTGTGTGTTAATTATGCTGCATACAATTGACTTTGCTTTCTTGTTTAGTGATAATTAGGTTGTATTTGCTAAGAAAAAAATGACAGTAGGTAAAACGTATTGGAAAGAATGAACTTTTTTTTCAAAAATGCTTAACGGTAAAGTAAAGGATTTTAATTGTACATGGATATTTAACCTACTGCTTATATATTATAGAACTAATTTCATATCATTGAAGATTTTAAAACATTGTCAGATATATCAGTGAAGGTATTCTAATGCTTGCTCTTCATAAAATCTGTGTGAAGGTTATTTCATGCAGTTAGGAAAGCTGTTAAAGAAAAGTATCAATATTTCATGAGTCTATGTTCAGTCCTGTGCATGCTTGAAGTTACAGTTGCCAAAACCAGAGTCTCACTAAACTTATATCTCTGCATGATATAAGTCAAACTTGTGCCTCTGATCACACTGTTGCAATATAGCACTGCCAAAACTTTTTATCTGGCTTCAAATTCTCCTAAGTGTGCAAGTGAGAGAAACAATACTGGTGCTTAATTATAGGCCACAGTTTTCCTTACTGCATGGGAAATTTCTGTCCACTGTATTCTGTGTGAAGATTCTAGGAATTCAGTTCTGGAAGTGGTGTCTTGAATCACAGAGACCATGACACTGTGGCGTTGATATTTTATATAAATTAAAATCTTGAAAAAGCTCTGTTGGACTGAGACATCTGGCTTCCCTTTGAACAACTGCTTTACTTTTAAGTTGATAATCTTGACTGCAATGTATTTCATCATAAACATATAATATATATAAAAATAAAATTAACTGTATTTCTTAAAAATAGTGGGCTTAAATGCTCATGGTAAAGAGCTTAGCTGCAGTGAAACTGCACAAACCAGAAACACTTCCACTCTGAATCACATTGTTTCCAGTATTAGTACTGTCTGGTTACTAGAATATCTTCACTGGCCATTTCTAGCTGCTCTAAGATGAAGAAATTGTCAGTTGGTGCAGGAAAAAACAATGGCATATATGTTCTGTATACTGGTGGAACGCTGGTGTACACTGGTGGGCTGTGTGAGAAGTATTTCTACTGCCTACCAAAGTTTTGAAGTTCATAGTCTAGATGTATATAGGGGAGCATAATAGTTAAATATGACTTCATAACATGTCTTGTCAGTAATATTTAGTGTCTCACTCGGTTTGTTAGACATATAGATTGCTGTGTGTTTCTCTAAGCCACTGCTTTTTCTGATGGTCTTTCTTGTTCTCTCATAGTCCTGCTGGCAGTAGTAGATATGGCTCGTCTTGTAATGTCAGCCAGGGAAGCTCTCACCTAAGTGAGCTGGACCATTCTCATGAAAGTGCCCATGGCTCTGAGCAGGAAGATGATCACCAGGAAAGAATGTCGAATCATTCCTACCACAGTTCAGGCAGCTACCAGAAGGATGGACAGGTGTCACTCAGGGAGCAAGAGGAGCCTCATGGCAAACGAGAAGAAGAGAGGGTCTTCGAGACAGAGGAGAAACATGCAGACCGTTCTGCAGTTAATTTACCTTTGGAACTTGAGAAGCCCAAGGATGTTGATGCAGGGACCCACTTGAGGTAGGTGAAACTATTACTGAGTTATTGTCAACTGTATCAAAGTGGATTCCTCTCTTTGCTGTTTTCCCAACCTCAGGCTACCATACCTAGCTAGATGTTGCTGATCTGTGAAACATCTATATGTGCTAGTTATTTATGAGACATTGTCTAAGCTCTAACTATCTTTGCTCTTGTAAAAATGAAAGACTGCTGGTGCCTTGAAGCTCCTTTGATGTCCATTGTGCCAGCAATGTGCACTTCCAGCCCAGAGTGCCAACTGTATCCTGGGCTCCATCCAAAGAAGCGTGGCCAGAAGGCTGAGGGAGGTGATTCTGCCCCTCTGTTTCTCCCTTGTGAGACCTCATCTAGAGTACTGTGTCCGGATCTCGAATCCTCAGCATAATAAGGATATGGAACTGTTGGAACGGGTCCAAAGGAGAGCTACAAAGTTGATCAGGGGGCTGGAGCACCTCCTGTACAAGGACAGGCTGAGAGAGTTGGGCTTGTTCAACCTGGAGAAGAGAAGGCTGTGGGCAGACCTTAGAGCAGCTTCTAGTACCTGACAGGGCCTACAAGAAAGCTGAGGAGGGACTGTTCACAAAGGCTTGTAGTGATAGAACTAGAGGGAACATGTATGAACAGGAGAGGGGCAGATTTAGGCTTAATATTAAGAAGAATCTCTTCACCATGAGAGTGGTGAGGCACTGGCACAGGTTACCCAGGGAAGCTGTGGCTGCCCCATCCCTGGAAGTGTTCAAGGCCAGGCTGGGTGGGGTCTTGGTCAGCCTTATCCAGTGGGAGGTGTCCATGCCCATGACAGGAGGTGAAACTAGATTATCTTTAAAGTCCCTTCCAACCCAAACCATTCTATGATTCTGTTATTTCCCATTTCTGGTTTGATGAATGTAGTCTGGCCTAAAGGTAGCTGCTTCCATTGCTCATGTGTGATTAAGCTTACATGTGAGCAACCAAGAACTACTTGTAGTCACAGTTACAGCTTTGGTAGTTCCTCTCTTGTGTAGTAGGCTACTGCAGTTAGAGTTAGTGTTTATGTAGTTGTAGGTTGTAGAGTTACAATTTGAATAGACATGTTGCTCTGACTCACTGCGGCAGCTTTTCTTGTCCTTGCGTTTGGGCTATCCAAGCTGTCAGCAGCATTGAAAACAGTCTTCAAAAGTATTTCAGCTAGGTTTGGGGGAGTAATGCACTGAGGGTTTGTTCAGATTTTACAGGAATTTAAAATTCACTGCCTTGCGATTCGCTATATTTGCCGTCCCTAGTGTGGATGTGGTTATGCTTTTGTAAGTATGAGGGGTTGTTTTCACCTGGTTCAGTTAGACGCATGGAAAGTTGTCTGCCTGTCTGTTCCCTTTGGCGGGTACAGCTCATGTCACTGTGCTTTTAAGACAGAATTAGCGACAGCAGTTCATGTGTAGGCAACCCTTACACTACAGATGAAAAAAGGAAGACAAGACTAGAAAAAAAGTGTTAAACTGTTTTTTAACTCTGACTCACTTCCGTCTTCTCCTTACAGAGCAGCAGGAGTCTTGTCCCAGAATGGCTGGCCTATATTTGTTTACAGGGAAGGTTATTCACATAGTCTATTTCAGGATAATTAGGCATCTGCCTTCAATACTCCTCCATCACTGGCTCCCTTTCTCTCCACTCTCTGGCACCGCTTTCCTGTCTCCAAGGAGTATGCATGGAACTGAGCTCAGAACATTGATCCTTAGGATTGCACCTGAGCTAGATCTCTAGCATGGATGCATGTTGCTCTCAGCTATGATTTTTTATATTGTCAGCAGTGCAGGGTGCTTTGCGCACTGGGAAAGGTGTTTGTTTTGGTGATTTGCACCTCAGCAACACAAAAAAGCAGAAATGTAACCAAAGTCCCAGTGCATCTTGGGGCTAGGGAGTGTGAAATACGCAGTGAGCATCTGAGGTGAAACACTGTTGCCAGATGCATGTTTCCTCTTGAAAAGCTGTAGAAGAAGAGGGGGAGAGGTGCAGTGAATGGGAAAAAACACAACTGAGCCCTATTGCCAGTGTTTCTGTGGAAGATGAGCTGTAGATTTGTAGCAGCAGGAGTGAGTAGGAAGAGGCAGTGATTAGAATGGACCTGCATCAAGCATGGGGATGGAAAATCTTCCTTCTTTATCTGTGTGCCGTTATGGTACTAATGTGTTGAACTGGCTTGATCAAGTGTTGATCAGACTGCTTTCCTGACTGGCATTTTCTGACTGGCATTATCTTACTCCTGCGGCTGGATTGTAGCCTAGCTTGTATCTTTGGGTTCCTCAATTCCCAAGGCGGTTCCTACGTGTAAGGAGACCTCTGCTTTAGCCTCTCGCTTCCCAGAGCATGTGCAGGGCTCTGTTGACTGGAGCCTGTTGGTTACTTCAGCTTCCAGAACTGAAGCTGTGATTACACTGTGTAACACTGAATCATTGACGCTACAAGTGAGTGTTTTTCTTACAGTGATTTTCTGTTTCTTGCCTTTAAGCTACCATGATGACATCGAACCGCCACCATTTCCTCCAGCAAGAGCCCATTGGATTAGAGCCATTAGCAAAGTCCGACTGCGGCTTCAAGAGGTAGGATGGAGTATTGCTTTGCTCCTTCCCTGTGCTGCCTGGGTTTTAGATCTATGGCTCGCAGTTTCATTTCTTCCTTGTAAGGCACCTCGTATAGTGCTGATGTTTTGTAGACAACAGTCTAATCAATTGTATTGTGCAGGACTGCAGCATATTGTGATGAGCTATCTAATTCTACCAAACATTTTGAACATCATTGTGTGGTACTGGAGAGGAATATCAGAAAAGATGCAGAAGCAGAGAAATTAGCTCTGAATTTGTAAATAGTAATAATGATATCTGGGACTAAATGGTTTGTGTTAAACTATTTGAAATAAAGACTTTTTCTTAAGGCAATTTGAGGATAGCTTGTTAGCTTTAGTAGGAGTTATTGGTGTTATTTGTCATGTGAAAATGTTCCTTGGGAAACTTTACATCAAATATTTTTATATATACTAATTGAAAGTGGGTGTATAATAAGTCTTGGTATTTCCATCTCATGAGAGTAAGATTTAAAAATAAATAATCTTGATTTGGGAAGTCAAAAGGAAAAGGTTGTGACATTTTCTTCAACAGTATAAACACTCTTGTTTTAGAAAACAGCGATTAAGGCCTGAAAAGTGTTTTTTTTTAAAAAAAAGTCTCCTGCTTTCATCCATCTGTATGCTCACAGAAAGATAACATATGGTGTTCATATTCTATAGATGATAAACTATTGCCTACTACCCAAAGTGCAGAGTTAATATATTTAATTTAGAAATACTACTTTCATCTATAGCTCTCTTCTTTTGTTTTTATAAGAAATTATTTTACAGTATATATCTGTCATTACCAGCATTTTCATTCTCTTCTGGATTTGTTGCACATTTTCAGGGAAACAAGGTTCTGGGGTTTTTTAGGCGTCTGGGGAGGCATCTCAAATGTCATAGCACAAATTGTTTTTTCCTTGGCTTATCTGGATTGTAAAGTCTTTCCCATCTAACAAATTACTGTGCTACTTAACTTCTGAACAGAAGGGATTTGGGTCAAAACTGTGAGTATGATGTGGAAAGAGACATGTAAGAACACCGTTAGTATCTTAGAAGAAAAGAAACTTCTGTTGTGATCTTGTAGAGCATGCAAGTAAAGCAGTTCTGCGCCGTATAGAAAACAAGTGCACAAACATACTAGAAGGTGTAAGAGATTCAGTAGTGTCTTTCCATGGATCAATCTCTCTCTCTTTTTTTTCTGAGAGAGCAGAATGTCCCTGAAGGGGTTCAGCACCAGTCTTTGTGTTTCTGCTGAGTTGGAAGGAAGATGTGCTTTGAGATGACTGTTGCAGAAGCACTGGCTTAGTTATGGTAGCAAGATGTAATGATTTGCTTTGCCTTGATTACTCCTAACAATTATTGATCCAAAATTCCCTTAAGACAAAAAGAGATATGAATTAGAGCTTTCCAGCAGCCTGCTCCAGGGCTTAGCTGTTTTTACTGTCCAAAGGTGTTTCCTACATCCTGCTCTGGATCTCTCTTGTGTATAAAGCTATTTCTCATGCTTAGGACAAGGAATAAGGAAGGAGAATTGTTTCTCTTTCTCTCTGGAATAGTGAAACCCTGCTGCAAAAAGGGGACAAAGCCTCACTTGGTCTTCTCATGTTCCCTTAATGACCCTTTTTCCTTTAGCGTTTTCTTGTGAGTTTTTTTTTAGGCACTCTGTAATCAGACTGTAATTTTTTTCCTTCCCCTTTCTTTGGTTTTCCTGAAGTGCTTTATCCAACGCTGAATGTAGAAATCCAACTGAGAGCATGCTCATGTGCCCTACAGAGCAATGGAGACTTTGTTCTCCAAGCTGTTGATCCTGATATCCCAAGATACCAAGGATCGTGCTGTGATGGTGCCTGTCAGTTGCAGGCTAGCACTGATGTGTAGTTAGCCTGTTATCCTTCACAGAGCTGAGGTTCCTTCTGAAGAAGTGCTTTGTCAGTTGTTCCCCAGCCTATATTTGTGTTGGATTACAGCTGAGTATAGCTTTGCGCTTGTTCTCACAGAACTGGGTTTTTTCACTCTTTAAGCACATTTCTGTCTGCCTCTTCCTTATCTGTTATGCCTACAAATCTTTCAAGTTGTATGTGAAAAAGTTGTGTAGTACCCAAGCTGCCAGGCTGTGTGCTAGCAGAGCTGCCTGAGGGACTCTGCTTAATGCATTCTTTGAGGTTAGCTGCCCTGAGTATATTTTTTTTCCAGAGTGTTTGCATTAATTTTAGGAGTTTCGTCCAGACCTCAGGATATAAAACTTCTACTGTGCTGCTTCTACCCCTAAGACTAATTTCTATTGTCACAGAAGGTAGCTAAATGCATTTGACATAGTTCTACTCTTGATGAAACCATGCTCGCTGTTATTTCTCCTCTTTTTATGTTCTAGAAGTTTTGCAAATAATTTGATAATTTGTTCCAGTCTTCAGTTCCCAGAAGGGGGGGAAGAAGTCAAATTAGTGCTTTCATTATTATCCAAGTCTTCCTCTTCCTATTTTTTAAGAGTAAATGTTTACATTGCCCTTTCAAACTCTTCAGATGTGCTGCCTGTTTTTCAAGGTCTTAGTGGTTTGTGATTGTCAGTGTTGCAACCTGGTACCTGAGGATGAAGCTTTATCAGGACCAGCTGTCTTGGAAATAACTCCCTTATCTGTTTGCTTTTGAATTTGTTTTCCTTTACTGCAGCCTGTTTTCTTATAACTTGCCAAACTTCTTTTTTCCCCCTTTTTTTAAAAAAAACCAACAATCTTAATTCTGTCATCTGCTTGAGTGTGGTTGTCCCTGTCAGTGAAGACCTGAAGCAATTAAGGCATCAAATGTTCGAGCCTCCTTACTGCTGCCTGATGATAGCATTGTCTTCTTATGAGTAGCAGCTTGCATACTTTGTCACGTTGTGTATTCACTTCTAGATGTTTAATTTTGTGTTTCATCCTGTTGATTTCGTTCTCGTGCAGTCATGCTTGTCCTTAAAATCTTCCTGAAGAGGATATCTTTAGTTTGAGGTTTAAGCTCTCTGAAGGGGTGAATAAGTCCCTGATTTTATGTCCTTTCCTTCCTTTTCACTGGGATAGCTTGCAAATTTTGTCTTTTCATACTGTTTAATTGACTGTTAACTATGAACTCCCTGGTCCTTTAAGCCTGTTTCTCATGAGCTCAAAATACTGATTTTTTATTAGTTTGTATGTTTGAGTTATGCAGTGTTTTTCTCGCTTGTCTGATTCCTTTCCTTCTAAGGTAGCGGGAAGAGTGTCACAGTTTTTTTGGGTGCATGTGCATTCTCATTTCTCTCTGTAATTTTTCTCAAATCATAGAATAACCAGGTTGGAAGAGACCCACCAGATCACTGAGTCCAACCATTCCTATCAATCACTAAACCATGTCCCTTAGCACCTTGTCCACCTGTGCCTTAAACCCCTCCAGGGAAGGTGACTCAACCACCTACCGGGGCAGCCTGTTCCAGTATCCAACGACCCTTTCTGTGAAAAATTTTTTCCTAATGTTCAGCCTAGATCTCCCCTGGTGGAGCTTGAGGCCATTCCCTCTCGTCCTGTCCCCTGTCACTTGGGAGAAAAGGCCAGCTCACTCCTGTCTACAACCTACCCTCAGGCGGTTATAGAGAGCAATGAGGTCTCCTCTCAGCCTCCTCTTCTCCAGCTCTTTCAGCCGTTCCTCATAAGGCCTGTTCTCCAGCCCCTTCACCAGCTCATTGCTCAGATCTAGAAGAACATCTCCTGCTGGCTGTTTTCTGCACCTTCTGCATCATCAGCTTCTTCCTAGATCTTGTTTGAAAGTCAGTGATGCAAACACAGGCTACTGGGATTAAGTGTCAGGATTTTAAATATCCCTGTGGTGATAATCTAACCAGGTGCTTCTGTTGGTAGTTAGAAAAGGTCATGTCTCATTGCTCTGATCACTCTATTAACACAGTCCCACCTTCCATTATTACCTAGAAACTTTCAAGAGGGCTACCTTGTGTTTTATTCCAGTGCTTAGGGCAGCTGCTTATGTCTCTAATGTTCAAAGTGAGGTCCCCAGCTCTTTTCCATATTCCACTTCCTCAATGTGCAACATAAATTAATTAATACACATGGAGCTCCAGCTCGTGGATGCAAACTGCTGGATTAATCTCTCACAGACTGCTGAAATAGTTTTTATGACTCTTAATTGTTAATGATCTGGCTGAAATTTGAAAGAGGGGAAAAAAAACCAGTCACTCAAGAAGTTTCCATATGCGATGCAATTATAAATCCCCTGAGCAATTCAGCCTCCTACCTGGGAAGAGATTAATATTCATGTGAATAATATACATGCATCCTACAGCACCATGAGTCAGAGAAACGTAGTATTTTAATTAAGAATTGATAGTTATGAAAAGGCACAGATATTTGTAACTGTGCATGTTGAAAAAGCTTTGTGATAACATGCATATTTTTTTCTTTGCTTCTGCTGTTTTGCTTATTCTCTTTCTTTGTTTGTGAAGAGAAACATAATTATGCCAGAATCAAACTAGGGTTTTCAGCCCTGAAAGGAATGACTCAGTAATTCTCACCTTCACACTTAGAACTTTGTCTACAAAGAGGAGTTAATTGATAGCTTGTCTGCTGCAGTCCCTCTGTGGGAGCATCTTTTCCAGAAGAAAAACAAACATGTATCCATTGTATCTTCAACTCACAATTGCCATTAACTTAAATAGTTTCCAGCTAGGGACATGGCTGTGTCACTTTTAAAATTACACACATTTGAATCTCAGTTTTGTAAACTGAAGAACTAGCAGACTGGAGAAGAGCAAAAATTCTGTCAAATCATGAAATTGCCCTTCTTACCAGTTCTTACAGGTGACACAAGAGAGTGTGAGATCTTATACTGGATTTGTTTATGGGGTGAAGTCTTATGCATAATTTTACTCTTTTATGTCAGGTGATTAAATACATCAATTTACTTGATTTCATTTCAAAACCAGAGGCATCAGAGCAGTATTTCCCCTTTGTTTTTTCTTCTTCTTGATTCCATTTTATACCAATTATTTTGATTTTAATTTCTATCTTTCCCTGTTAAATATTATGTTCTTTTTGAAGTGATCACTTACTGAGATGGCAGATGTAGTTCATTACATTGATTTTCTGGTATATGAGAAGCTCCTGCAGTGGGGAGTGACTATTCTCCTCCAGTTGTACAGGTACCCACTATTATTCTTGGTCTTGTTTTTCCATGCCCCATAGCTTCCCAGTCAGCACTTCTTATCAAGTACCTGCAAATATTTAAGAATCACCAGGGTCTCACTTTTAAAAGCCCTGATCTGAGGAGGGAGTTGTATCAGTGATTTTTTGAATGCAAAGTTTTATTTTGAGAGAGCAAGGTGTTTGTATGAACCAGCACAATCCCCTCCTTAGGTAGCTGCGGGGTGCCCTGAGGAGTCCTTTCTGGACTTCCACTACAGTGAGGAGACCAGCAAGGTGCTCACTGGTGCCAGTTTTGGTTTTTAATTTGTAAGATACTGGCCTGCTTCGACTCCCCACATGTGAATCGAGGCCCTCTGGTCAGTTAAACTATGTACTGTACACCAACCCAGATGGCTAGAACAGGGCATACCTGCTTCAAGTCAGCCTCCAAAGAATTAGAAACTGTCCTTTTCCAACTGTCCTTTTCTCATGAACTGTGAAGTCCATGCAGTGGTTTACTTTTGGCATTTTGTTTCCCTTAAGCTTTGTTGCCTAGGTGTCTTTTTATCAGTCCTGTGAAGATGAGTAAGCTCTGCATTTTCAAAGCCTCCTACACAGTGGCAAAGCAGCAAACTGAAGCACCGTGACTCTAACAGAGATTACTAGAAACTTCTCTTTGTACAGAAAACCTAAATCTCCGTTTAAATGTCTTCCTCCTTTTCTGCCTATTGTGCTTATGAAACTTGCGTCTGACGTCCACCAAAATACCAACGTTGCTGATGGTATGTCCCAGGCTGGCTGTAGTGCAGACTATCTGTTGTCAGGCAACTGGGCTCTTGATGGCAGTCAAATGCTTTCTGCATACCTTATCTATAAAACTCATATACGACTTCCAGATCCTTTAAGGGATCACAACAATAATTATTTAGAAAGCATTTAAATATAGAAGTAGGGGAGATCATCTACTGTCTCCTAGCATAATAATCTTGCTTCCATGACTTGCAGCTGAGTTTGCTGACTGGCAGGTCTTGTGGAACTCCTCCAAGCCCCCATGGGTTTCCCAGGGCAGCTTTTAGGGCAGGGTGATTCCCTGGTGCTCCAACACCCTGTGTCAGTTGCCTTTTGTGGTTGCATTTCTATGAGGGAAGGTTCCACTGACACGTTGTACTCAGAGGAGGAAAAGCTTCTTTCATCTCCAAGTGTCTTAAATAAGATATCTTCATATTCACATCTGTTTGGAATAAAATGCTTGTTTATTTATCCTTACTGAAATTCCCTCAGACCTGCTATCAGTTTTTAACCTGCTTTACAATTAATGCAATGGTACAGCAAAGAGATAATTATTTGTATACACACACAAGAAAATAATATCATGCCTTCATTAGCTAGTGATGTGAGTTTTGAGTAGCTTTTTCATAACCTTGTCTGCAGTGACAAAAATCAGCAGGCTTGCCCTTTTTTGAGCAGTTAGGCCAAAATGAAGATAAATGCTTTCATGTGGAGTAGCATGCTGGTCAGAAATGCTTTTCATAATGGCCACAGCAGCTAGGAATCTGTTCAGTTGCTAACAGGATTTTCTTCAAGCTTCTCTGCCAATGTACTGTCACTCAGCTTCTGTTCATCTCTGCTAAGCACCAGTTTTGGTGTTGATGGGCTATATTTCACAGCACACAGGACATCTGTCATCTGTCCCAGTCAGTGATATCAGAGTTCTCCATACCTTCCTGTTGCTGGTCAGAAAAAACACAAGTGATCTTGGGGAGTTTCCTTAGGTGTAACAGGACTTTGCAGAGTGGACAGCTAAGTTTCCTATAATGTTGTTTTACTGAAGCAAGTTGCCCAAAGAACTAGCGGATATCCTGTCCCTGGAAACATCCAAGGTCGCCTTGGATGGGGTTCTGAGCAGCCTGATCCAGTTGAAGATGCCTCTGTTCACTGCAGGGGCTTGGACTGGATGAACATTAAAAGTCCCTTCTAATCCGAACTGTTCTATGATTTTTCACTGCAAGCCTCCTGTGGACTTGCAAGGGGTAGCCTCCACATGAAGGCAAAGAATCCTGACATGTTTCTCTGCCTGTAGTAGTGTTCGGGACTATAGCTTTGCTTCTCTAGTTTTGAACTAGAGAACATCTGCAAGTCAAAATTCTTATGAATGGCAGTTCAAAAGTATTTCCTTTTCTTTTGCTGTCTGTTCCATTGATTTCCTTAGAAAGAAAGGGAAGGTGTTTGTGCAGCATCTGGGATGTAGTTTGCAAACATGGGATGTTCCGCAAGCAGGTGTATCTTTTACTTTGTGCCAGCACTGCATTTGAAGGTCAAGTAATCCATTTTGGCTGAGCTCTGTGCTTCTGCTCTCTGACTTGTAAGGTCATAATGACTGTGCTGGGATGTATGTGAATAATCTGCCATTGTATCTCTTTGTTTTCTTTTTTCTTTCACTTGAAACACTTCACATGTGAGTGTTTGACTTGTGAAGCTGGATGGAAAGCAGCTGCTGCTTTTGCAAAGTGTGAAGGTTTTAGTGGGTGAGGGTTTAGACTTTTTGAGGTTGATTGGGATGTGACAGGTAGGAGACTCCTCTGTGGAAGAGCCAGCACTTTAAGCTATAACATATCTAAAATAACTGGGGAACAGGGCTCCAGTTCATTACCTAAGCTGAATGATACTAAGATGTTAACCTGGTTTCCCATATTTTAGTAAAGTGCATTGATGGATGAAAATGGTGACCTCGTATCAACAGACAAGGAGAAGGCTGAGGTACTCAACAACTTTTTTTGTCTCATTCTTCACTGACAACCATTCTTCTCACTCCTCCTGGGTCAATGGACAACAAGATGGGGATCAGGGGCATAAACCCCCTCCCACAATAGAGGAGGATCAGGTTCATGAACACCTGAGGAACCTGAACATATAGAAGTCTATAGGACCTGATGAGATGCATCCCAGAGTCCTGAGGGAGTTGGCAGGTGTGGTTGCCAAGCCACTCTCCATTATATTTGAAGAGTCATGGCAGTCAGGAGAAGTCCCTGGTGACTGGAAGAAAGGTGACGTTATCCCCATTTTTAAAATGGGAGTGGATGGGGAACGGTGGATGATGTGATTGAGAGCGGCCCCACAGAGAAGGACTTGCAGGTGCTGATTAATGAGAAGCTTGACATGAACCAGCAATGTGCACTCCCAGCCCAGAAGGCCAACTGTATCCTGGTCTGTATGAAAAGAAGCATGGCCTGCAGGGCCAGGGAGGTGATTCTGCTCCTCTGTTTCTCCCTGGTGAGACCCCACCTGGAGTACTGTGTCTAGTTCTGGAATCCTCAACCTAAGAAAGATATGGAACTGTGTTCAGTTCTGGGCCCCTCACCACAAGAAGGATGTTGAGGCTCTGGAGCGAGTCCAGAGAAGAGCAACGAAGCTGGTGAAGGGGCTGGAGAACAGGCCTTACGAGGAGCAACTGAGAGAGCTGGGGGTGTTTAGCCTGGAGAAGAGGAGGCTGAGGGGAGACCTCATTGCTCTCTATAACTACCTGAGGGTATGTTGTAGAGAGGAGGGAGCTGGCTTCTTCTCCCTAGTGATAGGGGACAGGACGAGAGGGAATGGCCACAAGCTCCACCAGAGGAGATTTAGGCTGGACATTTGGAAAAAAATTTTCACAGAAAGGGTCATTGGGCAATGGAACAGGCTGCCCAGGGAAGTGGTTGATTCACCTTCCCTGGAGGGGTTTAAGGCACGGGTGGACGAGGTGCTAAGGGGCATGGTTTAGTGTTTGATAGGAATGGTTGGACTCGATGATCCGGTGGGTCTCTTCCAACCTGGTTATTCTATGATTCTATGAGCTGTTGGAACGGGTCCTGAAAGGGGCTACAAGAAAGCTGGGGAGAGACAGTTCACAAGATCTTGTAGTGATAGGACTAGGGGCAATGGGATATATACTGGAGAGGGGCAGATTTAGGCTTGATGTTAGGAAGAATCTCTTCACCATGAGAGTGGTGAGGCACTGGCACAGGTTGCCCAGGGAAGCTGTTGATGCCCCATCCCTGGAGGTGTTCAAGGCCAGACTGGATGGGGCCTTAGGCAGCCAGGTCTGGTGGGAGGTGTAGGAGTAGGGGTTGGAACTATATGATTTTTAAGGTCCCTTCCAACTCAAACAATTCTATGAGTCTGTGATAGGAAGCTGTGACACTTTTCTAGGGAATGACCCTTCCCTGCACTCCCTCCTCTGTTTGATCATCATACACCAGATAAGTATTCCTGTTCAAATTCATCATGGTCCTGTAAATCATATTTTGATGACAAGTTGGTGCTTCCCAAAGGAAAATGTGTCTTATTTGCCTTCCTTCCTCTCTGTGAAAATTGCACCTCTGCAGATCAGAGAGCAGGATGTGGGTGACAGCAGTGGGATGGCCATGTGGAGTAATGACCTTATATCTTGTAAGGCCTCCAGGTTCCCAGTTAGACAACTGGCCCAGAATTACTGCTTTTTTATATCTGCCATAATTTATCTTAGGTGATCTGGTTGTAGAGATTTTTGTGTTTGTCATCCCCAGAAGTGACTTGCATGTTGCAAGGAACCATTCATGTGCACAGAACATCACGATGAATGACAGGAAGCTTTTTCCCTTACCTGGTGCTATCCAGCTTGCATTCACATTTGTATTACGACTTTTTCAAATATTTTGTTGAGCAAGCGCATTTCTCTTCCCAGGACCTGCTGCAGCTGTTGTCTGGAGCTTTCAGGAAAAATGGAACCCAGATCTGTTTGGAGAGTGATCAAAGCCCTCTAAATAATGTGTGCCAAAGGCTGTAGAAGAATACTGAAAATGTTGGAGCTGAGGCAGCTGTTGCCACCTTATCCAAAACTCCCCTTTTTGCACCGTTTTTTAGGGATGCAATAGCAGAAGGAATTACAGCAGCTGGTGCTTTGTTGTTAGAGCCTTCTATCTGATGTGGAGTGGGGTTCAAAAACCTGTGGTGTCCTGGCCACCTGATGTGCCACTTGCACATGGTGCTAATGAGCAGAAATTGAGAGAACTTCATCTAGTATTGGAGTAAGTCAGTTCCTCATGCTCAGAATAGGGGTGCAATAGGAGAGGTGGGTGGGGGGACTCCTACCTGCCACATATGCAGCCCTTAAAAATAGCGTTGGCTGTTGGGAGAGCCAGACTTCACACTCTTATTTTTAAGACTCTGCGTGGGAGGAGGGGATATTTCCCTGTGCTGTGTATTACTGAAGCAATCTGTGCAAGAAATGCTGCACTGGAGAGTCAGCAGTGGGCTTTGGCTTACAAAGCACAGGGCTTAGGGAAAAGATGAGCCAACCAACACTGGCTCAGAACATCATAAATGAAGTATTAACTATGCATGTATTGTTAACAAATGCTTTAAATAGTATGATAACTTCACAGAAAAAAGCAGTAGGTCAGAAAAAGGGGGTTTGTATGTAACAATTTTGTCTTTTTATGCTTTTTTTCTTTCATTTGTTTTTTGTTTTCCAGGCTGCATCATTATTTATCTTGTTTAGATGAAGGGTAGGACTGCCTTGGAAGTTCCTGGACAAATTTTTGGAGCTGTGTAAGGGTTGTTGTAGTTGGAGTCTTTTAGTACTGTGCATCAGGATTTAAGTAGGATGATTGCCATTTTTCCCTCTACTGTAAAAGTGGCATTTGGAAGTCAAGACACTGTTTACAATTTTTAGTGTAATGTAATGTCTAAGACAGCAGGACTCCAATTCTGGCTGGTGCTAGGTAGTATGTCAAATAGTGTAGATTTAATTTTTTTCCTGCACTTTTTAATGTCAAAGATTCATTGAATTCAGGCTACTAATAACATGCTGCTTTGTGCTACATTCTGACAGACCAGGTGGGCAATGCATCTCACCTGCCTGTATTTCTGTAATATTTCTAATATGCCATTTATGAAACCAAAAAATTATTTGAGAAGATGTAGGCTATCGCAAAAATCAGAGAACAGATTATAGAAACAGGAGAGGGGACACTGGAGCAGCCCTGGGAGAGGAGGTGCTGAGGATGTGTGAGATGAGACCAAACGAGTATGGCTCAGCTTAACAGACTGAAAGCTGAGAACGGATGTTGCTGCCACGTACTAGTAGAGCAGGGGAGTAAATATTGGCAAGTTTACATCTATTTGAGCTAAAGGTTAATGTTAGCACAAGAACAGAAGGGTATAAGCTGGTTGTGAACAAACCCAGGTTAGAAATTAGAAAGCGAATCTTCTAATTGTTAGTGAACAGCTTCCAAACAAGTTTCTTTGCCCTTTCTGTTTCTAATTAATCTAAAAATGGATCTGTTTGTGAAAGCTATTATATGACAATCCCCTATGGGAGCAAAGAATGGGACTTTGTCATCCAGGAAGCCTTCAAGTAGGCTGTGAGAAATGTCCGTGGAACAACAGTCTCTGTTAACTATTTTACATAGTGTGGCCTCCCCATACTCACACTGCCCACCTGCCCGCCTTTGCTGCCAAGCTCTGCTGCATCTCAGGACCTAGTGGGTTTCAGAGCACAACCAGAGGTGTGTGGGAGAGGTATTTGCTATTTAGATGCTGTCACTGAAGTAAAATTGTGAAAATTACCCAGTCCTTCTTCAATGATGACTTTCCATGCAGTTGCACTGCAGATATTAAGGATGCTAGACTGTGCGAGGGGTTTCGTGAAGAGCGGTAGGTGTTAGTGACTCATGCCTGGTAATGAACCTGTCATAGATATAATTTTGTTTTCTGACAAATGTTCAAGTGATAAGAGTTTCAGAAGATAAGGTGTATTTGTAAACAGGTTTGTTCTTAAACGAGATTTAAAAAATTCCCCATGGGATTCCAGTTGCTTATTTGGACAGCAGATTGCAATTGATCTTGTACTTATTAAAAGTTTTGAAAAGCTAGTAAATAGTTTTTCTAGGAGAGCTTGAAAACCAATAGAGGATATTAAGGCAAAATCAGTGATGTGTACTAAAAAGAAGATAATGGAGCTATCCAGCTAGAAGGGGATTTAGATTTAGCTTAGAACTGTATTACCTATTGGTCAGTACTTTAAGTTGTTACATACAAGAATATATGAAATATAAATAAAGATTGCTTCAAGTAGAAGATCAGTTTATTTTAACCATGTTTCCATCTGTTCTTTGTTTTTGTTAATGAGTCAATATTCACCTTGTATTTTAAGGTAACACACATTTTTGAGAAACTGTTATAAGGAAACAGGGAGTGCTAAATTTTACTGCAATTTATTTAAATTATTCTATTTTTATTCATTGTATCATGTTAATGCAGCAGATTGAACTGCATGCAACTTTTTGTGACACCTCATATAATGTGTACTTGAAGGATCCAGTTTTGTCTATAGATTGGCTGGTGTGTTCACTCTGAATTTTGTTATGCCTAATTTAAGGAACTTAATTTCAAGTAAGTACAACTCTCCTTCATATTTGTGTGACATGGATACATTACTCATCCTAATTAAGTCTCTCTATTTTTAGCTGGCAGTAGTAATAGCTAGTTAATATACAACTGTGTGCAGCTGTTACAGCGTAAGTCAAGGATGATTATCTTTGAATCTGCTTCTCTCCAGTTTTGGTGGAGGTTATGTGGCTTCTGTCACCTGGGAGCACAGAGTAGAGGCAGCTGCTGGAATCCTCCCCCCCCCCCCCCCCCCCCCCGTCCCACTCCCACCTGCTCAGCATTTGAGTGTGTTTTGGTCAAACGATGCTTGTCCCTCCCGTCACAGATTTGCCAAAGGGGCTTGCTGGCCTCTCAGGCACTTGATTTAGGTCATCCATCTAATCAAAGCCTGACCTATAGCGCAGTTTTCATTCTCTTGGAGAAGCTTTCTAAATCCAGTCATTTTCATGGTTTGCATTACATTTCCTCCCCGTCCCTCCCCATTAGGGGAGCACACTGACTGAGTTTCTAGACCCAGTTAATTAGGTGCATTTTATAGACCCTGTCAATTGCCTTTACTGGAGGTATGAAAGCTGTCTCCAGGTTTATTAATCTGGTTGTGATTGCTGAAGTCAGCTTTGTCAGAGTTACAAAGTGGCAGTGCCCCTGTTTTTTTGTTCAGTGCCTACACTAACAGTGTCGTCAGAGACTCAGAGGCTTATATGTGGTTCATAACAAGTATTTATGTGGTGTATTTTGTTACATTAATCAACTGCTGCCTTCTGCAGGAAGTACAAATGCACAAAATTATTCCTATCTTCACAGGGAAGCATATTATTTAAGCCAGGAGTTGTAAAAATGAAGATAAGGTAGTAAAAAAGAGTCTTTCCCTGCTTTTTTGGAAGTTGATGCACCTGTAACCCATGAAGAAGGTGCTACCAGAGGAAGCAGTCCATCATCCAAGGCAGCTGGGTGCTGATCCATGTGGTTATTCATAGAATCAATTATTGAACATTTTGGGTTGGAAAGGACCTCAAAACCCATCCAGTTCCAACTCTCCTGCCATCCACAGGGACACTTTCCACTGGTTCAGGTTGCTCAAAGCCTAGTCCACCCTGTCCCTGAACACCTCCAGAGACATCTGTGTCTCCACTGGGTGTCAGCCTATTCCGGCGGCCCACCATCCTCACAGGAAAACATTTCTTCCTAATATCTAATATAAATCTCCCCTCTTTCAGTGTAAAACCATTACTCTCTGCCCTATCCCTGAACTCCCTGACAAAGAGTCCCTCCACAGCTTTCCTGTAGACCCTCTTTAAGTACTGGAAGGCTGCTATGGGGCCTTCTCTTCGTCAGGCTGAATAACCCCAGTTTCTTTATTCCCTCTGCCATGCTGTTACTTGATGCTGTACAAGCCATGGTGGTTTTTTAAAAGCCTTTTTCCATTACATCTCCCTGCGAGCTGTTAAATTTTTTTTAGCTATTTGGCTTAATATGCTGGAAATGAGCCACCAGAGCAGTAAGTGATGTAGCTAGAAGCCAGACTTCATAGTGTTTGATATGCTCGAAGCTTACGTACTGTGAAAAGCCAGGGTTCTGTTTTCTTGAAATGACTGCCCAAAAAGAGAAGAAGGTCTGGACCTGGCTCTGCCCTCATTTTTCACTTATAATTGGGACTTCCACTTCACAGGTATGCTATGAAAACACCAGTTAATGCTTGAATTATTTGAGCAATATGGTGATGGGTGCAAAGAACACTCCTTAGCCCGCTGCATCTAACAGTGATGTAACTATTTAATGGCAGGGCAGGGCTGAGATACAATAGATAATGCATGTTGTCATGCTTTGAATAACATGAAGGAAACCATATTAAATAGTTTCTCCTTCAGTGAGCCATAGGACACGCTCTTTTCTTGCTGAGAAAGGGGTTTGTTTACCTCCAAGTGGAGAAGGAACTATCTTTAAGTTCATACTCAACGTCACACTGCAGGACCAAGGTGCTGAATTTCTGTAGCCAAATCCTTATGTCCTGGACCTAGCTTCTGCAGAAAGCACAGACTTGTTTGTTGGAGACCCTCAAGCTTGGGTAGGAAAACATGCTCTGCAGTGTTTGCATGAAGCTGCTGTATTATGGACGGCTGGGTTGTCATGCAGACCACCCGCAGGAGCAATGCACCTTCATGCCTGTTAGCACATGCATGTGTTACCATGAAGTTTCCTACCTGAGACAGGTTCTGGAATAATACTGATAAAGTACAATAAATCCAAGACCCAGGCACTATGTGAAGAGATTAACTGGACCATATGTCTTAAAAAGCATCCCTGAAAAATGCACATGCACCCTTTTTGAAAACATTCTGGGATGGAGATTTTGTATTTTCCCTAGACAACTGATGCTCACTTACACTTACGATTAAAAAGTTTTCCATATGCCTAACCTAGCATTCCACTTCTGGAAGTTAATCTGATTATTTATATGTATTTACAATAGAAATGCTGAATAGTTTCCTTCCCTTGTGCTTGCCTTAGCTTATTCATGCTTGAAGGCTGTTATGTCTACCTGAGCTCTAAATTTCAAACTTTTCCTTCCCAGGTTTCTTGATCAAAAAAGTAATTACAGCTCTAACTGAGAGTATAATTTCAAATTCTTCCACCTTCAGCACATGTCTGTGTTCGGGTGCCTTTGCCTCTTAGTGATGCTGATTATTTAATTAGATGTGCAATTAAGACATTGATCATAATTTTCCAGTTTTGTGAAATATCAAGTCCTTATGTTTAGGATGCTGTCAGTAGAGAGAGATGTAATTTGAAGGAAGAAGCAGCAGAGGGAGGGTTTTCTCTGCCTTAAATGCTTCCTCACTGCCTGTTGACCTAAGATATTCAAGCTGACTCTAGTTTAAAAGCCAGTATTATAGGGCATATGGGTATCTGCTGGTAACATTTTTGAGATGGCTGTGTTGCAGAGGGCAGCACACAATTGCTAGCAGCCCATCTTCTACTTGTACATTTTGATTGAAAGTGGAGAATGACAATTCAGGTAGAGAATGGCTTTCACACTTGGAGATGGACAGCCAAAACCCAGGGCAAGGGCTCTAGGGGCATTCAGTTGTTTTTAGGGGCACATGTCTGTAATTGCTGGGGCACAAATAGATAGCATGCCACCCCAGAGGCTGTCACCTGACACAGCTTTCCATTTAAAGTCTGATTTTAAAGGCTGATGTAGGCTATACTAAAGTGGGATTGGTACTGTCTTGGCAACAGCTCATGAAAGAAGCGTGTTGCCTGGGAGGTAAGGCAGTGTTGTGCACAGAGTGGCTGATCTTACTGGTTGAGGAACAAAGTAGCCTCTCCTGTGAAGTGCTGAGTTACAGAGCTGACAGTAGTTGGTTTTGTATCCCAAAAGTTAAAAGTGCAAACATCCACATGGAAATGAGAATGATGCAAGTATGTTTAGCCTGTGTGTTTAAAGGGCTTCCTCAAATCTCTTAGGAAAGACTTTGTCATTGTGAGTGACACTGATGACCATGGACAAATTAAGTGGAGGATAATTTTAATCTGAGCTTTTCTAACTTTCTGACCAACACTTCCTTAAGGATTGGTCAGACTAGATCTGCTCTAGTCTCCTACCTTGGAGGAGTCTTTGGTGTGGCAGCCACTTCCCCAGAGGGATGGAGGTGAGAGGACTCACTGCAGGCAATGCTAAGGTCTCTGAACAATCCTACATTGTTGGCCTAAACTGTGAAGTGGAAAGATTCATAGCTGTGTTAATTAATTTTTTCATTAACCTTATAGAAATCCCACTCCTTGAGGTTTTGAGCAGCCTGATCCATGGATGGTGTCCCTGGCCAGGGCTGGGAAGTTGGAACTGGATGATCTTTAAGGTCCCTTCTGACTTAAACCATTCTATGATTCTATAATCTTACTGCATTCTTGGCCTTGGAAAGATCCTTTGTTCTCAGGCTGTGTGAGAGTCTTCCCTTCTATTAGTTCAGCAATGTGCACGTCTCAGGGTTCAGCAAACAATCTTACAGTCAAATAATGTTAACACATGGAGAGTAAACATATTTTGTATGAATACGAGTCGGCAGGTGTTTTGTTCTCTCATATTCACAACAAATGCATTTATATTGCCTGCCTTTCGAAGGTAAAAGGTAAAAGTCTTAATACCTTTGATCTTTAGCATTTTTTCAACATGCCACTGCTATTCTTGTCTTTCTATAAAATGACTAATTCACCTTCTGTGGGAGGAAAAAAACACTCTTCAGGAGGGAGAACTTTTGGGTAAGATTGTCTCCTTCCTTTTCTTTAACTGCTTCAAGGCCAATGTATAGATATTACTAGTTTCTAAGGTGCGTAGGGTGTTGGAGGAGGTACGTGTGCCTTTGTTCCCTTCAGAGGATGCAGGTTACCCTTGCACCTTGCACTACCCTTGCCTGAGGGAACAAGAAAGAATCAGTGCTTTGGGTGACACCTTGTGTAAAGAAACTCATTCTTTTCTCTGAAGACAACATATGTTTCCTAAGCATGTTCATTGTAATGCCAGAAATGGCATCGACAGGGTGGTTTTAAATGCCTTAGAATGTACAGTCTCCTCTCTTCCATGCTCTGTCCCAGCGGCACTGCTTTGGTTGTGGTTATGTACGGCTTCTCGAAGTGTGGCATTCACTGGGGAGTGAGATTGCATTAACACTTTGGTCTTCAGACTGCTCATTGGCTGGATCTTCTTATGGCTTTGAAGAAGATAATAAATGGCATGTTTTCACTGCTAAATCAGTTGATGAACTTTACCCTGTGTATTTGGACTTCCAAGGTCTAATGCAGCACTGAGCTTAAGCTGCCTTACTTACGAAGAACTCTGTCTTTAGGGAGGTGCAGCAGGTGGTTTCATTTGGGACGGAAGGTTCTTATTTTTCTTCCAGTGAAAGACATTAAAAAATTGTTTTAGAGAGCACTTAAGTCAGAGATATCTGTGGCCATTTGTGAGATGAATTAAACCTGAATGTGAGTTGGACTGTCTTTGTCCCTGCTGTTCCAGACATGTTGTCCCTCTACTGTCTTTACTTTTTTCCCTCTTGGCTCTTTGTTTCATCTCTCTGTGTAACATTTTTACTCTGTGAGTTAATTAGTCACCCCTTTCTGTTCTTCCTTGGGAGCCAGGACACGACAAGTGTTTTGGTTTGTATTCCTACAGGGACAAGGGGTGCGAGTGTGGGAGAGGGAGGAGCAAAACCTGTGCTCGAAGTGTGCTCATTTTCATTTGGTTAATCTACTAGTGCCCATGAAGGAATTGCTTACTTTTACAATTTTATCAGTAATTCAGTACTTTACAGGAAGTTGGAATGAAATAGATGAGGATTAAAAAAGAAGAAAGAGTAATGTATACCTCATAGACATCAAAGCATTGGCCTATATAACTGAACCTAGCTTTATCAGTTTTAATAATTCCCTGCCGGCTCAAGCTAAAATTAAAATCTGTTGGCGAATTAAAAAATCACAGTAAGAGGTGTTTAAAATTTTAAGTGGAAGTTTGTTTCTCTAGTAGAAGGCAAATAACTTAGTGCTCAGAGCCTAAAGGTAAAGCACACTCTCACAGTATTTATTCAGATGGAAATTGTGCCTATTTTTGCTGATTTCAGATTATCTCCATTTCTTCAGTAATCAAAACATCCCGGAAAAACAGAGCCTGTGGCCTGTGTCAGTCTGCTGTGTATTGGGAAAGGGTTTTAAGATGTTTGAAAGTGCAGTCTTCCTTGCCTCTGAGGGCACCTGTGTTTTTGTCTTTTTGTAGCCACATTTTCCTCTCAGTTTTTTATGAGCTCTGGTGAGGGCTGTGACATTTTCCAGTGCTTTGTTGCTCATGACCTCCATTAGCAATGTCTCCTGTCTTTATGTCTGATGACACTTGCCTGTCTTTTTCTGTGTGTTTTTCTGCTCATGCTTTTATGAGACAAGGAATATTGGGATTTTATGTGTCAGTGCTTTGAAATATGCAGAGGCTCTTTGGATCTCAAGAACTGCAGCTGGAGAATTTTGTTTGGCCCCACTGCATTTTTGACTTGGATGTGTTATTGTCTGGTGTTGATGGCTGCAACCGTGAGCAAAGACCAAGGAAGGAAGGAACATGAAGAGCAGAGGTAGCCGTGACAAGATGACATTGGCCTCATTTGTAGTAGAATTTTTGGAACGTGTTAGTGTTAAATGTCTGGGAGGCTGTCTTATGTCTGCATCAGATGGGAGTTAATGTGAGTAACAAAGTGTCTGAATGGATGCTTAATATGTTTTGGGGTTTTTTTCAATTATTGCTGTGAAAGAGACCCCTGGCAAGATCTTTCTTTGTCTTTTTCATGTGCAGCGCTTTGAAAGGTACTAAGTGCTGTGCAAATCCCAGGTTGCATTTTTATTTTCTCAGTTGGGCAGTCTTTAGCCTTATATGGATTAATTTGATGCAAAGCTTTGGCTCTGAGCTCAAGTGCTGTAATTGGTGTGTCTAGCAGCAGTCATTTCTGTTGCAGGGAGCCCAGTGTCCTCAGTTGGGTATAAGCCCTGTTATTCTGGCAGGTGCAAACATATAATGAGAAACTTGGGGTCAGGCTCTTAGAGTCATTTAAAGCTAAAGCACATCTGAGAAACTGACCTATGGTCCCTGCCCTTGCAGGAAGGGAAGGAGCAAGAAGAGGGAGGGTTTTCTGCAAGGAGGTTGGTTGTCTGATTCTGTGCATGACTGCACGAGTCATGGCTGTGACTGAATAGAGAAGGAGCATAGAGTCATGGGAGTGTCCTGACTTGGAAAGGACCCACAAAGATCACAGAATCACATAGTCACAAGGTCGGAAAAGACCTCCAGGATCATCAAGTTCAACTCCTGTCCCTGCATAGGACAGCCCCAAAATTCACACCACATGTCTCAGGGTATTGTGCAAATGTTTCTTGGCACTGTGACAGCTTCCCTGGAGAACTGTTCCAGTGTTTCGCCTCCCTCTGGGTGAAGAACCTTTCCTAATATCTGACTTAAACAAGCCCTGGCCCATCATCCTGCCATTCCCTCATGTCCTATCATTGATCACCAGAGAGAAGAAAAAAATGTTTGCTCCTTCTCCTCCCCGTGTGAGAAAGCTGTAGATCACAATATGGTCTCCTCTTGGTGTCTTCTCCATGCTGAACAGAGCAAGTAACTTCAGCCACTCATCATAGGGCTTCCCCTCTAAACCCTTCACCAACTTTGTGCCCCTCTTCTGGACACTCTTCAGTAGCTTGATATCCTTTTTATACTGTGGCATGCAAGACTGCACACAGCACTCAAGGTGGGGCTGCACCAGTGCAGAGCAGAGCAGGATAATCCCCTCCCTCGACTGGCTGGTGATGCCAAGCTGGGTGCACCCCAGGACACGGTTGTCTTTCTTGGCTGCCAGGGCACTGCTGGCTCATGTTCAACTTGGTGTTGACCAGAACCACCATATCCATTTCTGCAGCACTGCTCTCCAGCCTCTTGCTCCCCAGTCTGTGTGTGTATCCAGGGCTACCGTGTCCCAAGTACTAAATCACAGAATCACAGAATAACCAGGTTGGAAGAGACCCACTGGATCGTCGAGTCCAACCATTCCCACCAATCCCTAAATCATGCTCCTAAGCACCTCGTCTACCCTAACCTTAAACACCTCCAGGGACGGTGACTCAACCACCTCCCTTGGCAGACTGTTCCAATGCCTAACCACCCTCTTCGTGAAGAATTTTTTCCTAATCTCAAGCCTAAATCTCCCCTGGCGGAGCTTGAGGCCATTCCCTCTCATCCTGTCCCCTGTCACTTGGGAGAAGAGGCCAGCTCCCTCCTCTCCACAACCTCCCTTCAGGTAGTTGTAGAGAGTAATAAGGTCTCCCCTCAGCCTCCTCTTCTCCAGGCTGAACAACCCCAGCTCTCTCAGCCACTCCTCATAAGATTTGTTCTCCAGCATAAATACAACACTTTTCTTGACCAGTAGTGCTGCTGAGACAAAATACAGTAAACTCTTAGTCTGCCTGGTTACAAAACTTGAGCTTATGTTCATCAAACAATCGGGTTGATGGAAATGCCAGCCTGGCTGTTGGCAGCGAACACTTTAGCAAGGTGCAGGAGAACATCCCATGCAGTGAGGGATGGGCTGGGTGCACAGTGATGCTTGTGGAGGAAGCGATGAATAAAGTTGTTATTGGTGTAGGTAAGAGATTGGAGGGGAAGTATCATTCACAGCAAGGCTGGCTCACAGGGAGGTAGGAGGTTTTCAAGCAGATGGGAAGATAGTGGCATTTCCATGGCTAAGTCATATAGGCTCTCTGCAAAATCCCACCCCACACTGTGAAAAGACTTTGTTTTGAAAGATGTGGTGAATTGTCCTTGAGCAAAACCAGGCAATCTACACAGCTCCTGTACAGTGCCTTCGGTACTAAAGGCAGGGAAACAGCATTTGGGAAGGAGGTGGGTTCTTGTTGTTGGGTGCATGAAGAAGAGAGACAGGATGAAGGGAGCATTTATGCAAAGGAGGATGTGAACTTGGACCAACTGGCTGGGAAGATTTTCCTGGTAGCACTGTGTTAGATGCCTCTGAGGCAGCTTGTGGGGCAAGTAAATGGTGCCAGTAGTTCAGGCAGGATAAGTGCCTGCTGCTGCTCTCTCCCAGGAGAGAAGTGTTAGTACAATATGAGTGGATCTGATTCTGTGCACAACACTTCTGCAGTCATTCTTTTATGTAACAATGTGACTTTTATTTTTGGGAAATGCAGATCAACGTGCATTCAATCCCCCACACTCATAGCAGAACAGGTACTGGTCTTCCTTGGAAACTGGATAAGATTAATTTCATTGAGGGCATCACTGAATCCTGAGGGTTAGTCTGGGTTGAACAGGAGATATGAAAATAGACATCTGTATCTGAGTTGGGCAAAGAATCGTCTTGGAGCTGGTTAATGATGTTGAGTCCTGGGCTTTTTTCCCCAGCCTCCCTGCTCAGCAATCCTGCAGGATACCAGGAGTCAGGCGGAGTGCTTTTCCAGCACAGATCAGCTTGCTGCGCTGTACTCCTGCTCTCATAATGCCGAAGGAGTGCATTTTGTCTTTAGTCAGATTGGCTCCATCAGTTCGTATTTCCTTCTGAATGGATAATAGAGTGGAGAATCGTTTCGAGGCGAGGAGTGTTGGTGCGCGAGCGGAGTGGGGAGGCTGCGTGTGTGAGGAGCTAGGCAGTAAGCAGCTGACGAGGAGGAGTAAAGTAGCGATAGCTGCACAGCTTTCTCTCTGCCTCTGAAGTACAATATTTTCTGTTGAGTCACAACTGAAGAGAAGGATGAAGTTTTAACTGTACTTGGTACTGCCTGAGAAAGGGAAAAGAGACATTGTGATGGTGAACTAAAGAATTTCTGTTGAGGGGTACTCCTGGAAGCCGACAGGATTTCTGCATTTTTGGCTTTTATATTCATTGGCTTCTGCTGTTTTTTTGCTTTTTGGATTTCTAGCTGCTATTTGTGGTTTTTTTTTTACCCCGTCAGATCATGCCTTCAACTTTATGTGATTTCTCATCCTACTGCTGCCATGGAACAGGATACCCTTGGTGCCTTTAACGTTGGTTTCACCAGTAACTGAGATGGGACACCAACAATATGTTGATAATCTCCACAGTGAAAGTTCATTATGTAGTGACCCTTTAACAGGATTAGGAACCTTTCAGGACTTGTCTTTTCTATAAGAACAAGCTGTTAGATTCTGTAGTTTTCTATTAATTCTATGCATTTCCTTTACATTCTAAGCTTTTATTTTATTTTATTTTGGAGGAGCAAGGTAAGTGAATGATTGGAACAAATGAAGTGGCTGGGTATAAACTGCAAGTAGGCAGCAACCAAGGAGAATTTTCTTTATTTTTAGAGTGGGTTATGTGTATGTGTGTTTACTTCAGCAATATAGTCACTCTGTTGGAAGCTGACTGGATTTAAACATGTGCTTTGAGAAGACAATTTACTCTTAGTATGTTCATTTGCATGCTCTGTTTCTTAGTTTTTGTGTTCACTCTTTAGACACTAATTGTAGGTGTCTTTTTGCTGGTATAATTGAGGTTGTGTCTGTTTACTTCTCATACTTTTCTGTTAGCAGGGCTTGTATCTCAGCTGGAATTTGACATGAAAATCACTGTGTGAAGAAGAGTTAAAGGGAAAAGGGATTTGGGGATAATTTAAACTTGATCACTTGAAAAGCAAATAGCTTGAGAATAATTAAATTACTAGTTTGATTCTTCCTTAAATGTCACTTAAAACAGGCTTGCTTTTAATGCAGAGTATTTGTCATTGGCCTGATTTTCTGTGCTGAGAAGCTTGTGAGCTGGTGAGATGAGATGAAATGACTGGCATGCAGGAGTGATGAGGATGCTGTAGAAGCTCGTGAATCAGAGCAGATGGTGTGACTGTTTCACATATCTTTTCAGTTTTCATTCCTTTTATAGGGGCAGCTTTCTTTTGCTAATAGAGACAGCTTTTGGGGGATAAACATCAAGACTTAATACAGAATGCTAAGGTCTTCTGTCCTCAAGATGAAAAGGAGAAAGCTTATAGAAGTAAAGCTGTGGTTTTAATCTAGAAGGGTTTTAGTTGCCAAGTGCTGTAGTTTAGTGGCATGAACTGGAAAACTCTTAATTATTCCATCAGCTACCTGTATTACCTTCACCCAGCCTGGCTGAACAGGCTGAGTGTCTACTCTAAAGCTGTGCAGGTCAGTATCAGTGAGCTGGGTCGTGTAGCAACAGTCTGTACTGCAGCTTTGCTAACATTGCCCTGACAAATGAAGTTGGAGCTCCTAATTCATCATCGTGGGTTGGTGAATGCTGCCTGTCTCTCCCTTACCAAAGTGTCCTGGTGGGCTGAGGCAGGAAAATTAGCTCCAGACCTCCTCAGTGAGTAATCAGTTTTAATAAAATTCTTAGGATGAGTGTTCGTGGTGGGTCTGGTCAGAAATGCAGCCCTTGGAGAGTTCACACTAATAGCCCTGGGTTGTAAATTGGATTGCAAGTAGAGGAAAGGTACAGCATGTTCTGTTTTCCTTAGTCAAGGCAGAGCTTTTAGCATACTTCAGTGTTTTTATTGTGGTACACTCAAACCTTATTTAAACAAGAAGGGCTGCATGTGTACTGTAAGCACTGTCTGTCTGTTCTCTGGTGAGAGGCAGCTGAATAATCAAAAACCTTTCTCTGAAGCCTAGCAGCTATCTCTACAGTTCTGATCCCAAGGCCAACTAACTTGTCAGTGTGGTCCAGTGTTTGTGTTTCAGGTTTTGGTGCTGTTTCTTTTAAACAAAAAGTTGATTCTTGCTCCTGGCTCAGCTCTTCAATACAATACTTAATCCTTAGGATCCTGATTTTGGAAAAATCTGTTTTAAGGAACAACTAGTATTTTAGATTGTCATGGGTAAAGCATATGCTGATTGATTCAGCTCTTTTCAAAACCCCCATGCTCTGGGAATAAGGGAGCTGCTGAACTCAGTTGCTTCTCAGTTTGCTCTTAAAGTGCTGAGAGCTGCTGCTGAGGTTTTGTATTTGCTGCCAAGTAGTGAAGTAACTTTACATAAGAACAGTCAGTTATCCTCTTTGCCTTTTTCTCAGCGCGGGGCGGTCTCAGAACTAGGTAGGTGACTTAGACTTAGCTTGCTGCCAGCTAGGAACCAGCCTTCTGCTTCTGCAGTCAGCAGCTTCCAGACTGTGCCTCTCTCTGCACTCTGGGACAACCTCTGTTGCTTTAACTTTGTCTCTGGATGCTGCCTTTTCTTGGCTGCCAGGTAATGACGGACCTCATTTGTTACTGTCACCAGTGCACCACTGTGTCAGCCACTGTCGCTTTTAGCTTGCAGAAAAAGCTGTGCTAAAAGGATGTGGCTGCAGTGGGATTGAGCACATCCCAAAGAATGGCAGGGCTGCCTGGTGCTGAGTCACTCCCTGGGGGCTCCCAAAACAACTGGACATGAAAGGACTGAACATCTCAGTCCCTCTCCATCTGTGTTCACAGTAGTGGTACTGGGTTGATGATGGCATTAGTCCCAGTTTACTGAAAGCTGAGACACTTAACAACTTTTGTAGTGTCCTCTGTGTTTGTAGAGGGTGTTGAGGAGTTAAAGCAGAGTGTGCTATCTTCTTGCTGTACTGCATAGCAGTACTCTTTAATTACATGAGTTTAATTTCATACTGTCTTGCAAAAGAACTTTTCACACTGGTGAATGCACTTGCAGCACTTTAGTGGGTGTTTTATCCACATCCTTAGTGGTTTTTACTGTTCCTTCACTTTGTAGCTATACTGATAACTTGCTGGTACAACAAAATATTATTCAGAGGTGGTTTTGCCTCAGCTCATTGGCTGTGTAAAAGGTAAGAAATAACTGCGATGTAGGAGGTGCAGAACCACATAAATCATTCTGCCAATATGTAGTGTTCCCTGGATCAGTTTTCCAATGTGAGGGAGACTGACTGGATAAACCTGACCTATTGTTACATCTACCAAATGGCCTTGGGAAGGTTTCAACTGTATTTTTTCTATAAAGCAACAGGCAGGAAGGCAGGTTCACGTTGATATCTGCATTGAAGTGTTCCAACACAGGTTTTGCTCAGCAAAACAAACCTGTAGGTACAGGTGAAACCTGGAAAACATCATTGGAAGTGCTTAAAAAAATTCATGAAGTTCTACAAGCAGGGCTGGGATGCAGTTTCACAGCTCATGCAGTAATTCCTGAACAAGAACATAGGTGGAGCCTTGGCCGCAAAGGGCCTGTGAAAGGGCTTCCAAAGGATTCTAATAATTTATTTGTTTACATTGTTTTGTTTTAAAAATAATTTTTGTCCTTTTGTAACTCTTGTCTGTAAAATAACGTGGATGTATTTCCTTTTTAAGCCACTGTGAAGTGTCACGTCTCTTCTGCACCTTACTTCTAGCAGAAATGTCTTGAGGTGAACACATTTTTCAAGAGAACATTCTGTTCTCCATTCTTGTGGCTCTTCACCCAGGATTGCTCAGCTCAGTACCTTTGTGTTCTAATAAGTCACGCCAGGACTCAAAAGTTAGAGTTTTTGTTAATTATCAGGATAAGGTTTGAAAAGAGGCACATTCTCAGAAGCAAGCAATGATGCCATGTTTAGATATGATCCAACCCAAAATTATATCTAATCATGTTAATTAGAAAATTGCATGCTCACCTCTAGAAGCCGTATATCAGCAAAGCTGTAGGTAACCCTTCATATCTCTGTCAAGCCTTGTTGGTACGATTCTTTCAGCAATTAATGTGATTAAAAATGCTATAATACTCCCAGTAAGAGATGATGTTTCAGCGTGTAGAGTGCTGGGGCGATGTTGCTATGGCAGCCTTAGCTATGATTTCTTTCTCCTGTTAATGCCAAAACTTTTTTTTTTTCTTTCCTCTACAATGCCCTGCATTTTGTTGTTTGGTATTCTTCACATTTAAATGGTTCTTTATAAAGTTGCAAAACCATTTATCAATAGTTTTATTCCTTTTCCAAGTGTAATTGCTAATATAGGCAATGCAGTACCACTTTGTGTGGAGAATACTGTGAATATAAATTAACCTGAAAGACTTGGTGCCATGGTGGCGTGAGTGGATAGCCAGAGAGGCTGCTGAGAGCTGTCTTTTTGGTTATAGTTAGTTGTTTTTATTCTTCATTGCCAATGACTCTGAACATCACATCTGCCGTAGGGTACCCACACCTTCTAACATGTCTCAGTATTTCCTTAGTGTGATAGAAACCAGATGTCTGGTAGAAAGCACAACCTCATTTAAAGGACACAGAGATTGTGCTCTCACCCATAGCTGGCTCATTGCTGTGTGGGACAGTATTGAAGGCACCGCAGAGCTGGCCCGGCTTTGAACCATGTTTGTCCAGTGGCGCACAGAATTGAAGGTGCTGCTCCAAGAGGGCTGCAACTAGCTCTACTCAACCTGATGAAAGACTGCAGTTTATTCCTTCATGAACTTTCTCACATTCTTATTTCTCAGTTATTGATGATAGCATGCCATGTTTGCGCTCCTATTGTCATCACAAATCTGTATGTTAGGAGCAGAAGCAATTGTTATTTGCACGTTATGAGGATATTTCAGAAATGAGGATGGTGACAGGGTAATAAACTGTGCAGTGTTTGTAGTAGGTCACCTGTTTCCCCTGTTTAAAATCTTAATATGTCAGTTTTGCCCTCATGGGAATTGCATCCCCAGATGAAGCCAGAGATGCCTTCCTCCTGCTCAGCATGAGCCTGGATTCCTTTTGGAAAGCTGGGGAATGTAGAAATTATGGTACCTGTGCATGCTGCACTTCATTCAGTCTGCACACCCAGAGACAGTGTGCTGAACTGAGTATGGAATTCTCCTGGACAGAAATGCCTGCTAAAAAGGCAGTCAAAACAATGCTGCTGTAGTCAGTGAGGGCTTGGTATCTGCCTGCATACCAGGATGCAAATACTCTTTCTTTAAAGACCTGATTTCTTGTCAAGTGTTAATGTGACTCCTGGAGTGATTCTAGAAGAGAAAAAGACATCAGCAAGGATTTGCATCCAGATTAGAGTGGATATTTTTTCCTGGCTGAACCTGCATTAACTGTCGTTGGCACTTTGCCCATCTGCACTACAAACAGGCATGACCCTAGCACAGGCAACATTAGAGGAATAAAGGACCTTTACAGGGGACAAGTGACTGCCAGGGACCTTGTCTGGAGCAGAGAGGAAGGGAGCAGGAGTGAACTGTGAGTGGACAGGAGGAGTGACGGGCGAGACAGGAGGTGCAGAGGCACTGTGGGCCCAGCCTAGATGATGAAGTGGGTGAATACCCAGAGCTCCAGGTCTGAGTGTGGGTCTGGGGTGGCAGAAGGCAGGAAACGGGAGGAGGAAGCCTGTAGGAGAGGTGCAAAGAGGGCGATTCTCATACCTGCTTCTTGGCATTCTTGTAAGTGGGCAGTGTTTTGCTCTTTGGTGGAAATGTAGATTTCCATCCACTTGCTTGCACTGTAGAGAGTGTTGGAGAAGCTTCTGTCTGAGCCAGAGCTGTCATCCGCATGTTCTGCTGTGGCCTTGATCCCATCCTGGGGGTAAACAGTTTCTCTCCCTCATGGGTCAAGCTGGAAAGGTATTGCTAGTATTTGAAATCCAAGATGATTTTTGAACTCTCTAATGACATAAGTATTTCTGTGTAACTGTACATACATATAAATATGTATATACCAGAAACACTATATATATATGAATTAAAATGACAGCATTGTGGTATTTGCACTGAGCTGCCTGTTTTGGAATGGGGCTGCAGTCCTGCAAGTATTCAGCAGAAAAAAAGCGTTCTCCGTAACAAACTGCTGCTGTCTAGTGTTGCAGCAGGCAAGGGAAATGAGTGTGAACTCTGGCTTGAATTGATTGCTTTTTTTAAACTAAAATGATCGTTAAATCCCTCTGGTGCTGTGAAGGCTGCGTGCAGAAAGAGGCATGACGAACACTGAGATTTCAGAGGGAATCCTTGCACAGGCATGTGTAGGCTTTTCTCCTAGCGCTTGGGGTTTGATATGCTGGAAAATATTTGAAACGAGCATCTCTCTGTGCTATCCTCGAGCAACACAAGTAGGGGGCCGCAATCATAGAGCTCCTCTTCTTGAATTTAGGTGCTTGCTTTGTGAGGGTGCACGTCTTAACATTGATTCAGAAGTGTTTTTCTGGTATTGAACACCACTTAGCCACTCAAGTGAAAGGTAAACTGTGTAAGTGGTGGAAAAAGAAGTGAGCCAGAGCAAATATTTTTTAGGCCAGCCCTGTTCCTTGAAGGAGTAGTTAGATAGAAAGATGTGAAAAAGTAAACCTGATCTTTATGGACCAATGACCTGAAAGTTTTATAAAATTAAAACTTGTTTTCTTTAAGAAGGCGTTTACAAAAAGGCAGGTATTGCCTCTGGTATGAAAATTCACCTGATATACTGGGCAATGGAGCTTAAACCTGAAGCACAGATGCAGCCTCTGTTATAGCATATCAGTTTGCTGTGATTATGGAGATTGGTCTTTGCAAGTGCTGCTTCCTCCCAATTAAAAATCTTTCTCTCCTTCCCTGCACCCCAAGAGAAATAACAAAAATTCAGCAGGATGAAAATGCTCACTGGCAGAAAAATGCTGGTGGTGGTGTAAATGGCTGTCATTTGGAGCAGAGAGATCTCGACGAGGGTTTCTGCACTACAGCAGCTTGGGATCAGTGCACGTGTAGAAAATTTGAGTTAATGCTTTGAAAATGAGAATTGTTGTGTGACATCTGAAAGAGACATCAGGTGAAAGCTGCTGTGAGCTCTGGAGCTGGCCCTTGGGCAGTGAAAAACATGGAATTGTTGAGGTTGGAAAAGACTTCTGAGCTCATCCCATCCAACTGGCAACCCAACACCACCGTGCCTACTTAGCCATATCCTGCAATGTCACCTCCACATGTGTTTTAGAACACCTTCAGCAATGGTGACTCCACCACTTCCTTAGACATTGTGTTCCAGTGCTTTCAGTAAAGAAATTTTTCCTAATGTCCAATCTAAACCTCCCAATGCTTGGAGTGAGTCTTTTGGGCTTTAGATCAAGGCCTCTATCCAGTGCACACAGACCTACTGTAGTGTTCAGTCCCCTGCTTAGCATGAGAGATTGGAAGGTTTGGGTTCATCACCTGGTCCAGCATTCTTCCGTGGCAATGAGCACTGCTGGAACCACATATGACCTTCCCTGCAGAAGATGTCAGATATGCAAAGACCGCATTAGGAGAGCCAAAGTTGTCAGACCTTAAAGGAGATGTGAATGGAGAGGCCAAAACGGTCTTTGTATGAACTGTAACAAGTTAGCGTTAAAACAGCTAAACCAAAAACAAGGTTAAAACCCATGTTTTGACTCCTTTTGATGTGTCAGAAAACTTTCCTGTGCAAAGCTGGATACACTTGGCAAAATTTAACTTAGGCTGAAAGTTGTATGGGGTCATTTGTGTGAAATGGAGCTTAAAATTTTTTTTTTTTTTTTAGAACTAGGTAATTATAAAAATGAAAGACAGTTAGTGTAGATCTTAAATCAAACAAGAATGTGAGAAAGAATGTGTCCTTCAGCAGCAAATCCAAATTGGATCATAAGAAACACTGGTGTTCTTCAGTCATGTTGGCTCCAGGAAGACCTCTGAATGGGTCTCTGTCTGCTTTACTCCCAGGAAGAAAAAGCTGATTGTATGTTGCTTAGTAAGTATGCTGCCCAGTCAACACAGGTTCACAAAAGGCAGGTCTTGCTAAACTAACCTGATCGCCTTCTATGACAAAATGACCGGCCTACTGGACGAGGGAAAGGCTGTGGATGTATCTTCCTGGATCTCAGTAAAGCCTTTGACACAGTTTGTCACAGCATTCTGCTATGGAAACTCTCAGCCTCTGGCCTGGACAGGCGCACACTCTCCTGGGTGGAAAACTGGTTGGATGGCCGGGCCCAGAGAGTGGTGGGAAATTGAGTTAACTCCAGCTGGAGGCCAGTGACAAGTGGTGTCCCCAGGGCTCAGTGCTGGGTCCAGCCCTGTTCAATGTCTTTATCAATGACCTGGATGAAGGCATTGAGTCCTCCCTTAGCAAGTTTGCAGATGACACCAAGCTGTGTGGAAGTGTGGATCTGCTGGAGGGTCGGGAGGCTCCAAAGGGACCTGAACAGGCTGGACCACTGGGCTGAGACCAATGGGATGAGATTTAACACGGCCAAATGCTGAGTCCTGCGCTTGGGGCACAACAGCCCTGTGCAGCTACAGACTAGGAGAAGCCTGGCTGGAGGAGAAGAACCTGGGGTTGTTGGTTGACAGCAACTGAATATGAGCCAGCAGTGTTCCCAGGTGGCCAAGAAGGCCAATGGCATCTTGGCCTGTATCAGAAACGGCGTGACCAGCAGGTCCAGGGAGGTTATTCTCCCCCTGTACTCGGCACTGGTGAGACCGCACCTCGAGTACTGTGTTCAGTTCTGGGCCCCTCACCACAAGAAGGATGTTGAGGCTCTGGAGTGAGTCCAGAGAAGAGCAACAAAGCTGGTAAAGGGGCTGGAGAACAGGCCTTATGAGGAGCGGCTGAGGGAACTAGGATTGTTTAGCCTAGAGAAGGGGAGGCTGAGGGGAGACCTTATTGCTCTCTACTAGTATCTGAAAGGAGGTTGTGGAGAGGAGGGAGCTGGTCTCTTCTCCCAAGTGACAGGGGACAGGCAAGAGGGAATGACCTCAAGCTCCACCAGAGGAGATTTAGGCTGGACATTAGGAAAAAATTTTTCAGTGGCAGAGGCTGTCCAGGGAGATGATTGAGTCACCATCCCTGGAGGTATTTCAAAGATGGATGAATGAGATACTGAAGGGCATGGTTTAATGCCTGATAATGGAATGGCTGGAATGGTTGGACTCCGTGATCCTGGGAGTCTTTTCCAACCTAGTTATTCTGTGATTCTGTGAAGTACAGGAGTGAAGACATATGAAAGTTTTAAGTAGTTAACAGAGTGTTTTTTTTTTTAATTTTGCTCTTTACAGAGAGGATTTAAATCGGGAAATGGTCCACTGACAAGTCTTGAGGGTTGGAGTAGAAGTGACGTGCAGAATCTTCATGCTGTCAGCTCAGCCTGTTTGTACATATGCTGAGTGTGGCATATTTAACTGTAGGCTAGCTTGGGAGTTTGTAAGCTTTGAAGTTTCTGCATGTATTTTTTTAGTGTTTGGTAGCAAAATATTAAGATAAAAATATTGAAATAGCAAGAAGATTTTACACTTAAAATCTGTCTTCCAGTCTTCCTGCAACTTTACATCACTGTGTAATTCTTGTGGAATAGCTGGTACTGTGCCAAATTAATCTTGATTTCTGCTTTGGTTTGAAGCAAGAAAGGATGAAGTTTGTGAGTTTGAAAGGAAATGTGCAGGGATAAGATCCCTAATAATTTTCAGAATTCTGTATTCAGAGGGGCAGTTAAATCACTGAGTGCACAATAGCCAGGAGCTCAGCTTAGAGTAATTTGCAAACCTGCTAGAAAAAGACAGTGGGCTCAGAGTTGCTCCTTTATTCTTGTTTTTAATTTCTTGATTGGAGAGACAGTGAGGAACACTTATTTTAACACAGAAGGACCTGATCTGAGAACGTAGCCAAAACCAAGACGATGTCTGTACGCTTTAAATAGCACATCCTCTTTCTGTCTGCGTTTACATGGGTGCTGATTTTTAAATTCTGCTGCTTAAGTTACTTTGGCTGTTTCTGTCTGAACCAAGCTGTAATGTTTTTTCCCCTCTTTTGGTAGCTGCATCGTGACAGAATAAGACCTGGATGTGAGTTGTGCATTGGAAGTGATTGATGTGTGCTTGTGCAGCTTGTAGCACTATGAGAAACACAGGTGCAGCTGCTGATAATGTTTGCTAGAAGTAGATTGAAAAAGCAAGAAAATGAAATTACACTTCTGCATACAAAACCTGTTGTAAAGCTTTGGGGCAAGAAGCAATTCCAGAAGCAAAAACTCCATTTGTTTCTGCGGGACAAAATGAAGAGGCTTCTTCAAGGCCAGGTAGATGAGAATCCAAACCATGCTCATCACTGCCAGCTCTCCCCAGTGGAGATTGAAACGGACATGTTTGTTTGTGGGATAAAGAGGAGCTCTATCAGCACTGAATTTTCCACTGCTGGAGGGGACTTTCATCAGGATGGAGGACATGATTCCAAGGGTATGAGTGAAGTCTGTGTTGGTGAGGTGGAACTGAACTGGGATGGCTATGTGAAAATACCATGCTCAGTTAAACAGCATAAGAGGGATTTGCAGAGAAATTCTGCTGATGGCATGATGCAAACATCTTCTGAAAGAAAGGGCAGAGTGACTGAAGGGCAGGACGTTTCTTCCCTGAGCATTGCCATGAGCTGGAGGGAGGTGGCTGAAAGGCAAGGTTGCTTTCCCCAGGAAAAGCCTATTGCATGCAAGAGTCGTAGACGGCAATCAAGAGATCACTCAGCTGATGTGGTTGATTATATTGTGAAAGAGCTACAGGGAATAAGTTGCATCCAGACAGAGATTGCTGAGCTCCGGCAGCACCTCAGCTTGATAAAAGGCTCTGTGGATGAAGTCTCTAGCTGCGTGGATACGGTCTTGAGTGAGATAGAAGGCTTGCAAAGTGGCTCCACTGGCAAAACCCAGGGTACACACGCTCAAGGGTCAAGTAAGGAGGTACACAAGGAAGAACCAATATTATATTTTTATGGCATCCCAGAAAAAGATGGTGAAAACACAATAGAGCTTATCTGCAGCTTCTTATCTGAATACCACTGTTTCAATGGTATCCAGTGCAGTAAGTATATAAAAGATGCTTACAGATCAGACATTGGTACAGGCAAGCCATTAACACCCCGACCAGCAGTTGTAAAGCTTGTCAATTGTGAACAGAGGGACTTTATTTTACAGAAATCTAACCTTCTGCAAAGCTCAGGGGTCCAGATTGTTACCAGTGAAGAGCAGAAACGGCAGAATGGCCAAAGAGGCGGCAAAATGGATTCAGTCTTTTTGCAGTCTGGCTTCAAGAAAGATCACCTCAACTCAGTGAATCCTGATGCAGCTCAGAAAACTGATGCAGTTCAAACAGACTCATGCCAGGTTAAGTGTAAAAGCACAAACAGGAAAACACATTGTGCAGGGGAGAAATCAGATTCTGTCCAGAGGTCAACCTTGACAAAGAAAAGCAACTTGATACCTGAAACTGGGAAGGAAGTACAAACAATAAGCTGCAGTGAGCTGCCTTCTGATGAGAGAGACATTCATCAGGCCCTGCAAGAACCTCTGCAAGATCCACTGGTGACCAGTTTGGCCAGATCAGGTGATGGAAGTTACTGCTGCTCATCTGATGCTTTGGGCTGTGCAATTCAGACATGTGTTTCAAGCAATGGTAGTGAGCACAGGCTTGATGCTGAAAACATCTCTAAAAATGGTTCTTCCCTTCCAGATAAAGATGAGGGAATAACTGCAAAAGAGATTGAAATCGACTGTAATACTCCGTGCAAATTTATCAGTTTGGAGAAAGGTGATACTCAGAGAGAAGATGTTTCTAGTGGAGTGACAACCATTAGCTACGACCATACAACGGATGAAATGGCTGATAGTAGTGACAGCTTGAAAGATATGATCCAAATGGACCTGAATGATCAAGATCCAACTGATCAGGTTTTTAGGGATGTCCTGGAAAATTCCCAATATTTCCTTGACCATTCCAGGGATAACATTGATCTTGTAGACATGAAGTTTTACACTAATAAGCTTGGGAAAGCTATTAATCACTTCAGGTCTGCTCTGCAGGTGGTGTTTCACAAACTGGAGACAAGTGATTCTGAAGTCCTTTTGGAAAATGATAGTGGCTTACAGATGGATGATGACAATACACTAATGCTGACCAGTTCAGGTATGTGTGGCAGCTCTGACAACTTTGCAGAAACCCCTCCTAGTCAGTCCTCTGAGAGCCAAGCAAACCCAACCATAAACAGTGAAGCATCTGCTCAGGTGCAGTTTGTTCCTTCTAGTCATTCCTCTGTTCCACACGAGCCTCCTGTTTTCAATTTGGTGCCATCATCTGACTGTGAAATCCCCTGTGGGCAGCACTTACCTCCTGAGGAACCTGGAGGAGATGTGAACTCTCTACCTGATCCAGCAAAGGAGTGCAGACCCATGAGCCTCGACAAGGTGTGCGCAGAGACCATTTACCTGAACAAGTGCATCAACAATTTCAAAAATGTGCTGAGGGAAAAGAGACAAATGCGTAGGAGACTCTTAAAAGAATTAGCACAGGAAGGAAACTGGATTTCCGCTGAGGAGACGAATTCAGGTAAACCAAAAAAAAAAACCTTCTGATGGAGATGTCAAAATGTGATATTTTTGCAGCCAGTATGCAAGTATGTGTGAAAGCAAGTACATACGTTGTACAACAGTGCTGATCAAGAATACCTAAAACTTATTGTGTAACGCTGAAATGCAAGTTAGCAAGCTTCACCTCTTTTTTTTTTTTTTTTAGAGAGAGCGGGAGATTTACAGTGCGTCTTCAAAATAGCAGGTGTTAGAGTTTTTCGTCATAATTCGTGACTTGGTTTCTTGTTAAATATAATAGTTAAGACATGTGATAACAAGTGTGCGTTTGAGCTATAAGTAGCCAGATTTGCAATTTGGGGAGCTGAGTGGATCAAAGACTTCAAGTGGCTCCGTGGCAAAGTGGGAGTTCTCAGTGTTTAATCACTGCTACATGTTATGCTAGTAGAGACCTTTAAAAAAAAACAACCAAGCCACCAACATCCCCACACCCCCTGCAAAAAAATCCCAACATCCCCACACACCCCTGCTGTTGTTTCTATAACTTTTCCGTGAGATGAGTTTTCCATTTTGTTGGAGCTACATCCAGCCTCCTGCCAGCACATACAATGAAGTGTTTGCAGTAAAGGTTAGCTGATACAGCAGTGGAGCAGTGCTGGTTAACCCATTCCTGAAGATGTGGGAGATAGAAACGACCAACTTGTTTTGGTGGGCCTTGATTTGGTAAACCAGAGCTAACCTTGAAATGTAGATCCACCTGCCCACTCTTTCTCTAAGCAGTGAGGAAACTCTCAGTGTCATCTCTGTCCAAGTCACTACACGGTTAAGGGAGGAGGCTTTATTTCAAGAGTGGTAGTTATTGGAAGTTCAGCTTGAAATCTTCACACACTTGCTGTGAATCTCCTTCTATTGAATATTTTGTTCCTTGCAGTCCTGAAACCTAGTCAGGACAATCAGAGTGCCCTTTTTTCCATTGAAAGAGTTATCTTGCTCCGAGTCTTTTCCAGTGACTGTGTTTTCACTATGAAGAAACAATCTGTCAATCCCTGTTTGACTTTTGTGCCAGTGACCTTCTCAGCTATACAGATCATAAAGCTGGTAATCAGCTCTTCACTGTCTTAAGTTGTGTGAGGTCCTTAGTGTTGAGTTGATTCAAGCAGTAGCTTTTTAATGAGTGAAACACTAGGATTTGTCAGCCAGCTTGGCACCGATATGCACATATTTTTGTCTTTCAAGGGAGTGTTTGGATTACTGAAGTGCAGATAGTAAAGGTGAGACTGATTTTATTTTTAATACAGAAATTATTTTTATTTTTTTTTTTTTTTCTTTTTTCCTTTCTTTTGGTAGTGTTTGTGTAGCACTCAAGTCCTGGATACATGTCCTAATTTTAGGACCCAAGGGCACAGACAGTGGTTTGGATTAGCATTTGCCATAATGCAACAAAAGTGTTTAAATAACCTCTTTCTGAATGTGAGAGGAGATTGCTCCCCTTAGCAGAATTTGAGGATACTGGTGTGTTCAAAAGTTTAGAAGTAGCCAGAACAGTGAAGGAGGAAAAAGGCCATAGCTGGACTTTGGTGCCTTAGATTTGCCTCCAGTGGGGACTGGCATTCCTGAGCCTCCCTGGTTCAGTTCTGAACATCATCTGGTGATATGTGAAAGAGCTGATGCTGGTGTTAAGGCGTATCTTTATGGTAGATGGGACAGCTGAAGTTATAATAATAAGTGCTTGCACTGGACAGGTGAGGGGGCAGTGGATAAATAAACATGTAGCAGTAGCCAGAGCAAGAGAAGGGGACGACAGTATTGCCAAGGGCTGTAGAGCAGGGCAAAATTAATCATACACTCTCATTTTGAAAGAAGTTGTTTTGATGAGCATTTACTGAGAAAGTGAAGCAACAGTTTTATGTGCTAATTTGCTGTACGCAGATTTGAGCTAAGTTCATATTTTTTTCCCTTTGGAGAAAGCATCATACTCAGACTGCAATGACAGGTTGTTGATTTGCTTCCCTCCCCATTGCAGATGAGTGTTTATGCCTTACTTCAAAAATATAATTAATTCTTAATAGGCTTTTATGTTACTGGGTCAAGTCCACTGGAATTCCAGTTCTGCCTACTTGTTTTTTGGTTCTGAGCCCAAACTACTGTATTACTCATGTCTGCTTGGAAATTCTATTCAAGGTATTTTATTAAATGTGTTTGGCAGCAGTCTATAGCAGAGGAACAGATGATAACTTTGAAGGTGTTGGTAAACCTGTGTGTTTTGGTAAATTGGAGATGATGCACTGGCATAAATGTTTCAATTATTTATAGTTGTACACAGATGCAGAATACTAGAGCAATTTAGAAACTGGCAGATGTGTGTATGTAACTGTTGTATTTAATTTGATGTCAGAGGAGAAAAAAGAAAATATCCCCTGCAAACCTGAGCAATGTTTTCAAGTTCTAACTTGAGAAAAACAAAAACATAAGTGAAGATGAAGATAGCTTGACTTTGTTTATGTCTAAAAAAAAAAAAAATCCCTGAAGTGGTGATGATTTCTGTAGATGGTCTAAAATGGAATGGTGAAAGAATTCTGTAATTGGGGTTTAACCAAGTTAGTCTTCATTGATGATGCTGTGAGCACACCTGCTGTAATGAGAAATGATCATAAGATTTAAAATATTTGTCTGCAGTTGCTTAGAGCTTTGCCAAACTTCATATTTGGCCTGAAACTGTCCTTAACAGCTTTAAACTGAAGGGGCTCAGAAATCAAAGGTAGGTATGAAGTATAAGCCAAAATAATCCTTTTTTTTTAAAAAAAAAAGTGTAATGCAAGAATTATTGCTTTGTGCTTGTACAAAAATAAGTTTGACCTATATTTGAGAAGCTCTGGTGCCCTCAGGCCTTAAAATTTGGCCGTACTAGTCTATGTCAACAATTCTTCTGTGGAAAATCACCCCCAAATGAGCGAAGTGAATAAGCTTTTGAGAAATGTGTAGCTTGCATATGCTTGCTGGTAGCTTGCTACAGTTGAGCTATTGCACTGCCAGAGACTCCATCTGTCCTCAATGTTTTCCAGCGAGGGGCTAAAGCAGGGCTTTCCCTGCTCAGCATGACTGAGAGCCATGGCATACCCAAGTGGGGACACATGTCCAGCTCTTCTGCATCTTCTGTGTTCAGGGATTCCACAGGAGACAGCATGAAGGAATCTGGTTCAAAGACAATGGAGATGAAAACCCAAGAATGGATGAAGTCTGAATCTTCTTGGAACACACTGAAACAACTGCAGGGAGCAAGTCAGGAGAGTTTGGGCTTGGGCTTGAAAGGAAACCAGAGAACTTGAAGTGCAATTGGGGCAATCTAGGTGAGAAGGTTTTGCTTAACAGAGACAGACAGGCAAGAGGATGGTATAGAAAGTCACTTTAGAGGGGAATAGTCAGAAAGTCCGTGCCATCTCCTGTCTGAGCATGGGGTAGACCCTAGGTTTCCTCAGCTTCTCAAGGTTGGCAGGTCTGTCCAGTGATCACTGTCAAAACACAGTAGTCCTGCAGCACCAGCAGTTGTGCAGAAGGCAGCAGCATCCTGCCGTTTGTCTTCTCCTCCACCAGCTCATGCAGGAGAGACGGGCAGGGCAGTCAGGGTCCTCTGCAATGAGGATCCATAAGGCATTCCTCTGCAGTAGGGATCCAGAAGGCTTTCCCCTGTGATGAGGATCCATATGGGCATGTCTTAAGGTAGAAAGTAAGGTTTTTATTTTAGCTACAATCCAACTCTTCATTTGCTAAAGTAATTTGATTTCTCCTTAGTGATTGAGTTAAAATAGCTTCTCTATTTTCCTGTCTTAGTGATTGCATATATCTAATTACGCTCATATAGACAGTAACTTTAAAAACTATTTTAGCTTCTAAACCAATTTGAGTGGCCCTTGTTGCCATGAAGATATTCCTTCCCCTCCATCTTTCATATGCAAATGAGCAATATGATTCTTCTATGCAGATACAGAATTATCTGATTGGAAGACTTAAAAAATATCATGTCTGTGCCGGAAGTTTTGAGTATGACTCTCATATAACTTTACTAGCCTTGAAATTGCCTATACATAAACATGAGATTCAGTGTAGGAGGCTTCTAGGTTTTTTTTGTTTTTTTTTTTTTTTTTTTTTTTATTCACAGGAGAATTGCCTGCATTTTTTAAATCAGAAAATATCTCTCTGAATTATGGTATTTGCAAAAGCGGAATGTGTTCTGGAGCTGTCAGTTTGCTCATAATGGGCAAAATGTACAGGGGCTGAGGAGGGAAGAGGAGGAAATGCATCATATGCAGGCATTGGATGCAGTCTAGGGGAAAGAAGGAACAAAACTATTCCTCTCTATAATTATTACAGGTTTGACTCTCAGTGTGGTGAATAGCAGCTCCAATTCTGTAATAAGATTACCTGAAATTCTTGAGTGAATAAATCAGGAACCAGAACTCTCAAAATCAGCTCTCAAAAGCATGTGTCCTAATGCATGTGACATTATGGATGAAATTTGATAGATTTAGCTCCTCATTAATTGGTAGAGATTAACTAACTGGTATATGTCCAGGAAGCACATGGGAAAACTCTCCCCTACACAAATATTGTATCAACTTGCAGCAAATGTTTACACCACTTTCTGAAATTGTGTTACAGAGCTCATGGCAGAAATCTGGTCTATTAACTTTTGTTCCTCTCCTTCTTATCTTTTTTCTTCACAGAAGGAGGTAGAGGAGAGCTCCAGGTTGTACATGTTGTCCCTTGTAACCAGCATCTCTCTCTAAAACTTCTCTGTGTGCATGCCTTGTCTTTTCATAGCCAATTGCTCCTGCTGAGGCACTGAGATTCAGTGTAGCATGTTGTAGTTGTCAGAGGATTTGTTAACACTGTGTATGAATTAAGAGTCTGTTCAGTGTGTAGTACCTTGTACAAAGAGGAAAACATGGATGCTTGGAGTGATCTCCTCCCTTCAGTGCTCTGTGGGGTGTCTGTTGTGTACATAGGCACCACATTTGCAGAGTACAAATTGTTTTTCTTATCTGTACCAGTCTTCCTCTTTATAAATCCTGCTTAACTCAAGTAATTTCCTCATTTTTCCTCAGTTATATTATTTCATTCCATCTCTATCTGATTTGTATGCTTGCAGCAATTAGAGTCAAAAGGACCACAATGGATTATAATATTGAACTTTAAGGAAGACTATGCATGCTGGGAGGTGTCTGCTGCAGATCTCATGACTTTTGAGCTATGTACAGACTACACTTTAGGCAGGGCCATGTGCCCCATGGGAAGGACGGGACTTTCTCCTTAAGACTAATAGCTCTTGCCTCTCCAATCATAGACCAGTTGCCAGTTACCCATGGACAAGAACTTACTTTCCTCCTAAGAGAATGGATGGTATTTTTTTGTTGACAGCAATGTAACACCTTAGTACTTCAGCTGTACCTCATACAGAGAAATGTCTGGCTTTTAATTCCCAAGTTTTCTGTTTTCTTGAGTATATGCTGTATAAACTAGGTATTCTTTTAGTTGCATGAATCAGGTTAAACATTGCATGAGTTTTGGGCTTCCATGAAGATCTTATTCTTTGAGTTTGATAAAATTGTATTTCTAAGCTTTATTTGGCTGTGTATCAAGAAATTTGGTTCACTTTTATAGACAGTGATATCTGTCAATTAGCTCTTTTTAAGGGAATGCAAGATATCCAGTGTCAAATATTGGTGTCAAATTCTGTCCTCTTCTGGCTGCAGTGCAAAAACTTGGCAGCCTCCTTTAAGCTGCTTGTCTGGCATCTGGAAAACTGATACTTGAAGGTACATCAGGTGGAAGGAGCTTCTTTTGTGGCTTTTCAATCACTACTTAAATTGATGCTGTTGCAGAGTACAGTGGATTTAAAATAATCCCTTGTCTTGTTGCAGCATTGGATTCCATGTGCAATGTAGTGAATGAAGACATTGAACCACCAAACTGACTAGTTGAATTGGGATGATTTAGTTCAAACTGATTATGTTAATAACCCTGAAGAAATGGTCTAATTAGGCATGACCAGAAGTTTAATTCAGACAGTGAAGCGGTTGCTCCTTGCTTTAGCCTGTTTCAGTCTAATCTATAGCTAAATTGATGTCTTTGAGGTTTAATAATGAACCATGGCCTTTGAAACACAAGTTACGATGTATTTCAAAACAAATAAAAAGTCATTATTGATTTTTTTCCTTATCTGTTTAAGTAAAGCAGCTTTCCATATTTTATATCTGGTTTTTTATCTGAGAAGATAATGGACTAGACACAGTACTCAAATGTGATAGAAAGTTACATTGTTAGAAAGCCTTTTATGTGAAGAGGTGGATTTCTGTGGAGAGGACTAAGAGATCTGGGTATGTTCTTCTTTTTCATTGTGCTACTTCTTTCTTTTAAGCTTCTCTGTCAATTTTGTGGACTTTCTTTTCCACAGAATTACATAATTGTTTGTTATGTCCATTGAAACGTCTGCTTGTGTATGAGATTGATTGCAAAATTTAGGAGTTGCAGCTTGGTTAAATAACTTGTAGTTGCAGCATCTGCTTTTCCTGAATAAGCAAAACTCCTATTGGTTTCCTATTTAGGTATAAATAGTAACCTGCTGTGCCTTAAATGGTCATGTCTGTTGACTTGTTTAATCCAAAGTATTAAATTTATGCTCCTTTATCACTGGCATTATTTTGTTAATGGTTTCCTTGTTAATGAGAAACTTTAATTATTTGGAGAAGACCTTTCAGCAACTGATTGCAGTGAGCTTTACTGTGAGTGAAATGTACAGCATTAATAGGGGTGACAAGCACTTTCCTAGCTGAAGGTGTTTGTTGGACAGGAGGTGTGAAACTGTCATCCATCAGCATCAGAAATTAAATGATGTGATGGGCTGTTTTGTTTACTTGTTTATGTGTTTGCTGTTTCATCCTTTCCATGCTGCTTAATGTGCTTACTGGAAATCTAAAAAAATCAATAATAATTCAGATTCAAATTGGTTCGTCTGGCTGCTTTCAAGGAGAGATCAAGTGACAGAGCTGTGGTAAAAGTGAAGCATAAATAAGTAAAACACTTTGTGTTATGCACCATGTGGATGTCTAGGTGCTAATTGTGTCTACTTTCCTTTTGCCCTCCCATTTGTTTGGGGAAGCACAGTGCTAAATTTCTCAGTTATCCTAGTGTTGTTCTCATCTGTTGTCATTTCCTCTGCTTACCCAGGCTCTAAGTTAGGCAGGCATGGGCTGAACTGAAGGAAATCCATGGCTGGCAACAAGACCTAGAACAGCTACTGAAGCCCTCCTGTGTCCTAGGGCAAGTGCTGCCTTCAGTGGGTGAGCAAACTCCCCAGGTGCAGCAAATCCATCTAACAGCACTGCCATTTGCCTTCTTTAAAAGAAGAGGAATGCATGAAGTTTTCCTACCTATAACAAGTGCTGTAAACTTTAACTGCCACTCCCAGAGGTGTCAGGACGCTGTTAACCCTCCTGCCAGTGCTTGTAGGAATACAGCCTCTGGTTCCTCAGCTGTGTATGTCAGTGCAACAAGGGTCTGTGGGGACTTCTTGGTGACTGCCAGCCCTCTGTCACTATGTGAGATTGTGTCATCACCTCATATATAAACTGGCCAATTTCCTTCATTAAAACTGGTTAGATTTGGTGTCTGCTTCTCCTTTTGAAAGGCTACTGCAGAGCCTTTGACTTTAATCCTCCTTTCATATTTAGTTGCAGTTCTTCTATGCAGTACAATCTACTGTTTATTGACTAACCATGGAAAAAAGGTTTCTTTTCCTAGGGTAAGCAAGCTGTCCTCTTCTCCTATAGTATTGTGCTTACATCCTTGTGCTGCTTTGCCATTTTCCTGTGGGAATTCTTTTTACTTTGATGCAGAACAAGAGGATTGTATATGCCTTTCTGAAGATGTCTTCCCAGGCCAGTACAGTGATATTTATGCTGTTATTCTATCGAGCAATTTCACTGGACATGGTCTATGCATGATATTTTCTCTTTATATGGCTGTATAGCAGTGGCTTATGGCCAGTGTGATGACTAGAATGCAAGTGGTTTGTTAAATGCTTTCTTCCATCAAGGAATACCTTGCATGCAGTCAAATTCACAGCAGGCTTTGGGGCTCTAACCTTGCCATTTGTACCAAGCTTGATGCTCTCTTGTTGCAGCCTTCACTGCCGTCACTTCTTTCCACTGGATATCTGAATTCTCTGTCAGTAATTCTCCAGTGTTTGTCATTGGCAGATTTTATCAGCAAGTCCAACTTACTTCCCCTAGCTTCCTTATTGCATTGTCCATGGCTGGCTCAGTGACAAGTTACTTGTTTACCCACCTTAAAGCTCCCTACTCCTTCTCAGCTTATCTGGCCTTATTAGTGTCACATGCCATTACATCACAAGTTTTTAGTTGAAATGAAAATTCAGTTGATAATTCAATTTACAGTCTAAATAAAAACAGTTGCTGTGTCAAACAGAAAATACTTTCCAAAAACAGTGTACGGTCTATGATGTTTTTCATGTTTTCCAGCTGTCTTCATGTTGAATTCGTTCATTTATATTTGCTTGAATACTTTCAAGGTATTGAAGCCAGTGATGAAACTGTGCTTCCTCCTCCTTGCCTTAACTGTGGGTAATGCATTGTCTCTTCTGCAGTCTTAAGGCATCAAGCCCTCATTTGATGGATGTCAGGTGCTGTGTCCCTCGCCTTTTCTCAGGGAGAATGCTGCCTGGAGCCAATTACCATCTTACTTTGCTTTCAGCAGATGATGAACTCCTGTTTCCACACAGCCATCACCTGCCTTGCCCCTGCATCAGTTTTGTCACTTACTGAAAGCTCTTTATTTTGTTTTGTGCTCTTGTACCAGATGATTTTTAGTGTCAACCCTAGAGAAGCTCTTTCTCTTGTCTTTTATTTTTATTTGCATGTCTAAAAGGCTTGACAAAAGTAGTTAAATTAAGTGAACAGAAACACAATTTATCTGAACTCTAGGCAATTTTTACTTGAGATGTCTCAGAATCTCAGAGGTGATGGAGGTTTGTTTCCTGATCACGCTTTCTGTCTCTCCCTGCATCCATACTCCCAGGCATTCTCTGTTGATTCATAACTGCCTGTAGGAAATCGTTATTGCTCAGACAGATAACAGCTATCTCTGGGACATTTTCCTCTGGAAAGAGTTTTCGGTACTCATGCGGTGTCCAGGCTGTAGTAACACATAGCACATAATAGCACATAGTGCAGTATGTGCTATTTGTGATCTGTTAACATCTCAAATATTGTCCACTTATACTTAGGGTTTCTCAGATAAATTGATTGAAAAACCCGTTGCACTGATTTCTTTTAGCAGTAAATGCTGCTATATTTGTGTTTGCCATTTCTATCATTCGTTACAGCTGAACACCATGTGTCATGCCCAGCGTAAAACGTTGTTCTACCTTAAGGTTGTTTTCTAGACACGGCTCTTCCATGTGTTCAGAGGCAAAAGTAGAGATGTCCTCCTTTGTGTGCTTTGAAGGATCTGGTTTCATTTGCCTCATGAAATCTACTCTCTTGACCAACACTTGATTCAGATCCTGCTAGAGGAATTGCAGGTTTCAGGATGAGGTGTTTTGGAAGCACAGCTTGGAGTGGAGATGTGCAGAGCACAATCCTTCCTGCAAAACCTGGAATCCTGGTATGCTGCGAAAATGTGCGCCTGTGCTGGACCATGGGTATGAGCTCCTGCCTGCTCTGCAGTCTTGTGTGATAATGTAGGAAAGCTGCAGCATTCATCCAGTTATGGATTATTTTCACCCCTGTTTAAAAATAATAAAGATGATGCAGTCTTCGGATCTGCCTGGCCCTGGAGTTGTAGGACTAATAAAAAGTTTGGACTTTTGCTGCTGTTCAAGTTGAGACCTTGGATAGGAACTTGTATTGCTTGTTGCTTGGCAGACTTCATCTGTCCCCTGTGAACAGCCTGAAGTTGTACTGCTCATCCAAAGCACAGGACTAAATAAATAAATCTTACTTTTGGAGCTGTGTTCTTTTATCTTACATAAAAATGGAACTTATTTCCTGACAGGTACTCTTTTACTTTGTGATGATTCTCAGGCTGGAAATACTTTGTTTTCCTCTATGTGCAAGTTACAGCCTCTTTATAGTCTTGGCAGACATTGTTGTCTGAGGTTAGAGTGTTAGCTATGAGCAGCATGTCCTGGTTACTCCTGTTTGAAACCAGCTTGTCTTTCAGGGAGCACAGGAGAATATATGAACTCTAAGCTGAAACAAAATGGTTTCCAGATCTGGGTAAATCATTTCCCCCTTATCTAAAAACTTTTATTTCCTCCAGGTATATTGCACATATTTAAACAGTCCTCAGCTCTAATCAGTTCACTGAAGATTTTCAAAGAAGCAAAACATCGCCCTGTAAACACAAGAACATGGTTTGAATTCCTGAGTATGAATTCTCATATTGCAGTCTGTAGTGTTTTCCATCATGCTGTGAGATCCCAGTTCACCTGTGATCATCTTGCAAGATTGCAAATCACTTACAATCGTCTTGGTCTGTGTTTGATACCTGATGGAGGCTAAATACTTGCCTGTGAATGATTGGTGCTGTAATGAGATCTCCCTGCTTAGGGGCTAAAGAGTCTTTTATTTGAGCATGAACAGCGCTCACAAATGTTTGTACAGTTTCACATTGATCTGTCATTTGTTCACTTCATACAGGTGCTTTTAATTTATAACATCTTCATTACAGCCATGTTCATGTATGTGGCTTGTAATAAGAGGAGCTCTCCAATAGCTCATGCTTTTATTGGGTTGGGAAAAAGAAAATATTGGACTTCAAGACTGCTTTTTGAAGGAGGAGGTGCACTGAACAGGCTCTTCTGGTCCTGGTTCTAGATATTCAATGAAATCACATAGCCTGCCTGTGTCTGTGTGACTTATCCAGATGTGTTGGTTGTTGGAGGTGTTTGACTAAGTTTCTCTATGCATCTGCCTGCATGTAGTGTGCTCTGTTATCCTCTCCTCAGAATATAATGCATATAGTTTTTATGGTGTTTTTGGAAACTAATTTCTTATTATTCTTTTGCGTTTTCCATTTAAGGGTCAAGATGAGGCTGATCCATCAAAACCACCCTGGCTCAAAGGAGGGTAAGTGGTATTTTGAGACTTTGCTTCCCCATGTTTGTAATTACAAGTCTGAGGTTCAGCCTAAGTAGATGTGGCGCCTCTGATGTTTCTAATGGCCATTTTTAGGGATAATCAAGTGGCCAGGCCTCACTGAAGGCCAGGCTGCTTCTGTATCTCAGAGCTTCCTCTCAACCAGCTGGTGGTGGGCTATGCAGCTCTTCAAGAGAGCTGTAGTTAAAAGCAGGGTTATAGTTGCTATGTGTAATCTGCTACGTGGTAGCGGCAAGCACCTGTGGCAGTAGTATTAAGTAATCCTTGCTAAGGACCACAGAGTGGTCTGGATGAGATCCTTTTTTCCTGAATCAGTTAGTGGTGGCACCAGGGAAGAGAAAGAGTAGTTCATAAAGATCACTGTGTCTTTTGCTCCTAAAGGAAGTAATTGACTTTGGGGAATTCTTCTGTCTTTGCAATGATTTCTGTGGTCATGGTAGTAGTCAAAACTGCATTAACTCTGGAAGTACTTGCAGTTTGTAATTTTTAAAGCAATGATCACCACACCTTTTTTGCACAGATGAGAGTGAAAGGCTGTGTGTCCTCTCTGCCACCTGCTACTCACAGCCAATTTAGCAGATTCTGATTGTGTATAATTTCACTGGCCAAGAAGACCAGTGGCATCTGATCTGTATCAGGCACAGCATGGCCAGCAGGACCAGGGAAGTAATTCTGCCCCTGTACTCAGCATGGATGAGGCTGCGCCTTGAATACTATATTCAGTGTTGGGCCCCTCACTACAAGAAGGATGTTGTGGCTCTGGATCGAGTCCAGAGAAGAGCAACAAAGCTGGTGAAGGGGCTGGAGAACAGGCCTTATGAGGAGTGGCTGAAGGAACTGGAGTTGTTTAGCCTGGAGACGAGGAGACTGGGGAGGCTTTATGACTGTCTACAACTTCCTGAAAGGAGGTTGTAGAGAGGTGGGTGTTGGTCTCTTCTCCCAACTGACAGGTGGTAGGATGAGAGAGAATGGCCTCAAGTAGCGGCAGGGTAGGTTCAGGTTGGACATTAGGAAAAATTTCTTCACCGAAAGGGTTATTGGGCACTGGAACAGCTGCCCAGGGAGATGCCTGAGTCCCCATCCCTAGAGGTATTTAAAAGGTGGGTAGGCGGAGTGCTTAGGGATATGATTTAGTAGTGAACAGGTACAGTTGGGCTTGATCCTAAGGTCTTTTCCAGCTTAGTGATTCTATGACAGCCAGCATGGTGGCTTCCTAGAATCCTCTCTGGAAAAAGAGACAATGACACATTTTACAACCAGTTAGGTTCTGTGCCTTGCACACAATTAGGGCGATACAGTTTGGTGGTGGTGCACTCATTAAGAGCTGAGGCAGCAGCAGATTTGCCCTGAAATCTCAGCAAGAGTTTGGCTTGCTACTTGCTTAAGTTAATTCTCATGCTACTGAAGGAGGCTTCCCTAATAAAAGGCAAAGTAAATCGGAGGCTTCATTATACAGCTCTTTGCTTATGGAGTCATTATTTGGAGTCATTTTGGAGTCACAAAGCGTCCTCCACACCTGTGGATGCCTGGAGCTGCCTAGCAACCCTGTGTTTTCCTAAGGAGCCCGGGACTTAGCTGAGCAGGCTGCTGGAAAACTGGCAATTAGCAGGAGCAGAAGACAAGTGATTTATTCTGACTATAAACAGCACCTTATACTTTAACAAGAGATGGTGTTCTGAGTTTATTGGTTCATACACACAAAATGATTTCCCAGCCTGAAAGTTGAATACATCTACAGTGCTGGAATACTGAGAAATGCATTTTGTCAAAGGCAGTGTTTGCTCTAGTCTAATTATTCCCTTTCAATGTGAGCTATGACAAAACAGGCGGGCTAGTGTAGTTTTGAAAAAAGCGTGGCTTATTCAGTGTATCCCCACATGCAAGGGTTTTACGGAAAAGGTGTTTGTGGGTGTTGAACCTTTAATTCCACCTTTGGCCTGGTTGTGGCTAATTAGCCAGAAAATATACACTAAAGCACACGTTATGGAGTTCTTTCATATGAAAATTAGAGAAGTAGTGTCCTCTGAAGGAAGCCATCATCTTCTGTCATTGCAAACTATCTTTGCTTGCTTAAATTTTCAAGATTTAGTGTAAGCATCTAACTTGTATTAAAAGATGAATGCATGCTTCAAGTTACTTGCACTTTTAGCATAATGCTCACTGCCTGTAATCACTGGCTTTGGAGAGATAGCTTCAAAAAGAACTACAATTGGTATTATGGTTCAGTCTGTGCATGTAATATCTCATATCTATATATTTTATTAATGAAAATTATCTCCTCATACAGAAATGCTATTAACTCCTCAGTACAACACTCCATAATAATGCTATAAATATTATATGTGTTGCAAAGGAGAGTTGCCCTATTACATATAAAGCTACAGTGTGCATATTTGAGGCACTGTCAGTATTTCTGTCTGTGCAAAGGCTGTAATTTTGTTAAACGAAGAAGAGATTGTGCTTGAATAAAGAGACTGAGGCAGCTGAAAGCTCAAGCTCAGTAATTTAAGAATTATTGCTGAAAATTCTTTTTCCTTAAATACAAGCAAAAAGATGATCATCTGAGTGTTTAACTAGGTACTAGGATCTCTCATCAGCGGTGAATACAAGAACCTTTCAAACAGTCTTATTCTCAGCCAGCCTGGCTTTCAAGTGGTTCTATCACAAACCTCAGTTTTGCATGAATATTTTGCTACAAACCAGGCTGTAACTGGATGTGTGTCTCAAGCACAATAACTTGTTTAGACTCATTATAAAATGTGCTGTGTTAACATTTTTCTTTCCAGGAAATGTCAAGAGTATCGCAGTTCCCTCCCAGTTGAATTAGAAAAAAATAATTGGAAATAGTGCAGAAAAGAAGTATGAATTCCCAGCTGTGGCATTGGCTTTTAGTGGGAGCATTGACTCTGAATTTTTGCATGTGACCATTTTGTTGCATCTTTTCAGCTTACAGACTTGCCCTTTCTATATGGTGTATTCTGTCCTGATTTGACACAAAACTTACCAATAAGCGGTTCTATGATTTAAATGAGCTCGAGTTCTTGGCATCGTCTAGGTAGTCTCCTGTGTCACCTAGTTCACCCCAAAACAGTTTTCTTAGTATCAGAAAGGGTTTGTAATATCAGGGCAGCAGATGAAATTCTGTGTTTGATCTCAGCAAGTCTTCTTCTTCTTCTGACTTCTGATAATATAAAAACTTTATAAAGACATTTCTTAGTTCTTAAGGTGGGTCAGATTTTTCTAGAATAAACCAGAAGGAATTATTGCAGTGAAATGTGGGCAAAATTTTTTTCTGAAATTCTCTGTTGGAAATGAGAATAGCCTCTAGTGAAAACATCAACTAGACTTTTTGTATTTGCAGTTTTGGAAAACTGGTCTCATTCTTGGCCAAAGATTCCTATAATTTCAATTAACTGCTCTAGATCTCTACCTTTCTCATGTCTGATTTTGTCTTCAATTCCCAGCTGTGAGTTCTGGTTGTTTGATCCGATTGCGGGTGGTTTGTGTGCATCACGTAGGAGCAGGGAGTGCCGTACACGCTGCTGCGGTGTAACATGACTCATGCTGCATGCAGAGCCAATTCAGTTCACGCAGTTACATGTGACTGCTCAGCTTCCCACCAGGGTTGTTCAGCCAGCAGCAGCTGTCAACTCAGCCACAGCTCAGACACGTCACCCTCCATCAGAAGAGTCAGTTTTACCTTTACAACGCCATGACATGTTTCTATATATAATAGATCGTTTCTCTCTTTGACACAGCCTTGTGCTAGGCTGTGCTGTGACATCCTTGTTCATCCTAGAGCACAGTCTGCTATTTAATGTAGGTATAGTCACTATGGATGGGGTTTTTTTACAGTATTCAGAGGGGGCTGAGGGATGCAGGTTGCTTCTTGTTACTCACCAGCCCCCCAGTTTTCATGGCATGTGAGAATTTGTAGTGGCAACTTGGTTTCTTAGGTTGTTTTACAGGGTAGCTCCTTGTGTGTCCCTTACTGTAATAAGAAGAGTTTGACACAATCTTCCCTCCCCTGAAGCTGTGGTGTCCTAGAACATTTCGGCTGGATGTCATGTACCAAGAGCAGAACACGCAGGTTAAAAGTGCCAGCCAGATTCTCATGGTATGGGGTGAAAATGAAGGGCTGGTGATGGATGGGTGGAAGGTTCCTTTATGGTTTATATAGCCCAGAAAAAGGCCTTGGGAACCATATTCTTAGTGTTACCAAGCATGAGAGCAACCTGGAGATGGGGAAGCTGAGTGAGACACTAGGAGGGGCTGTGGGTTTTGCATGGCAGGCTGGGTGTTACTTGCAGGGAGGGCAGTCTTCAGTTTGAGGTGGATACGATAGGCTCAGTTGTAGAAAAGTGTGCGCTCTGTTTTCAACTGTAACAAAAAGTGTTATCTTAAGGCATTATGGATGAATGCAGTCAGTTTACTTGAGACCTTTTTGCTGAGTTAACAGACCTTCTTCAATCATAGGCTTACATCCATATGGTATTACCATGATCGAGATACAATTATCCAGGCTGGTCTCATTGAGAAGGAATGCTTTATTTTGTCAGGATCTGAGTGTTGCCGGTGTAACAGCCTCTTTGCTCCATCACCACTTCTGCCAGTGAGTGATAGCTTTTCTGTGTAGAGGTCTGCACGGCTTGAAACACTTAGCACCATGAATGTCCCTTTAATAGAAACAAAAATAATCTCCTTTCTCCTCAGATGTGAGGCTTTTCCTAATAATTCTATGGACCTTGAGGCACAGGATTAAGTGTGTTCTAGCTTAGGATCAGATGATGATTAACATCCTGCCTCTGGGCTGATCCAGCTGATCCACTCTGACATGCTCCCTCTCAGCTACTGACACCATGCAGGAACGCCTGGATTGTTGCATGTGAAGAGGATAAACACTCAATTGGTTTTAGCATTAACTTTACACTTTCTTAAGTATAATCATCTGGCTGATTTTGTTTCCTCCAGTAAAACATTCCTCTCCTCACCCTACCCTGACCCTTGCCAAAACTTAAATTAATTAAATAAGAAGTAAGGAGATAAAGACTGGAGGCAGAATGTTTTCAAGTTTCCAAAGTCTTTCCTGCCATGATGCTCAATGCCAAGAGTAACCTGTAAACTGAGCTGCCCCTAAGGAAAAAATGGTACTTCTGAAAAGCAGAGGTGTGTTGCTCAGTTTCACATGTGGCTTAATATGCAGTATTACTGCCACAGAGGTCTGGTTCTGCTCCTGGGTAAGTATTTTGGGCAAATCTGTGCCCTGCAGAAGCGATGGCAATACGTCTGCCTTCACCTACCAGGCTGGCAGCAGTGTCTCTGAAGCACTGGGCACTCTGCAAGCCTGTGCTCAGCCTGCTCTGAGCTGGCTCAGACGTTGGAACTGAGAATGGATAAATGACCTTTTTTCAGTGTATTAACAACTTCAGTTTATTATGAAGTTGCATTTGCAGTGAATGGATTCTTCATGTTCTCATTCACTGTGATATTAGCAAGACGAATGGTGTTTTAAGCAAGTTTTTTGGTAATCTCTCTCTATCTGTCATTGCTGGTGATATTTTAATGTCTTTTTTTTTTTTCCCCTCCTGAATTTCCAGGCCTGCAGGTGGTCTCTATGGCATTGACAGCATGCCCGATCTACGCAAAAAAAAGCCAATTCCACTTGTCAGTGACCTGGTAAGGGTTTTGTTTTTCTTTGGCCCAGCAGCCATTAGTGCAAGTGGCTTTACTTTTGGACACATGATAACATTCATTGTCACTGAAGGTTTCCTGTTTTGTTAAATTCTGATGCTAAACAGTTAGGAGTTTTGCTTAGAAAAATCTCAGTAGAACAAGCTGCGGTTTTGTAGACAGTTTCATTAATTTGACAGAATTAAGATATTTTTCATGTTCTTTTTCCTTTTTGTTCAGAGTATTTGATTATTTTTAGACCTGTGTTATTTTTAAATGTTTTCCTAAAAATCACATACTTCAAGGAAAGTTCTGGTGTCCATGTGAGGTTTGGCAACTTACCAGAAGGTTGGAATTTCAGAGGATATATAAACGAGCATATGTGCTTGGATTTTTAAAGCAATTTGCAATATTGCCAGTAGGCTTCTGCACTGAGGAAGCACGAGAACCAAGTGTGTAATGAGGACAAGTTTCATATGCTTGTGTGATACAGTGAAATAAGGCTTCTGGAGGACAAATGGTTTTCTTCTGGCTGTGCTCAGTACATGTAGCAATTTCATACTTGGGAGAAATGCTGTAACAGCTGAAAGACCAAAGTTTCCATGCCCTGTAATTCATATGAAAAGTTGCATGCAATTCTATCTGCCAGCTTATGCATGGGAAGCTTAATAGGTGTCTTACTGCCTGCTTATATCTTAAATCTTTGCAACAACAGCATTAACTTGTATTACTTCCTTTCTGTGCTTTCATTCTGTCTCTCCACAGGCCATGGTAAGTAGAGCTTAAGACTATCTGCCAAATCACCAGAAAAAAGAACTTGTTTTCCCTTATTTTCCCTCCACTTTCTTGCTTTTTATTTTGAACCTGCAGTATTGCAGTGCATGCGTATCCAGCTGTGTGTCCTACTCCATTACTGATGGAATGAACTTTTTAGTCTGTCTTCTAACACTGTAAAGTGAGCCTAAATGGAGGTTTCTGGTAGGGTTTGATGATCGGAAAGCAGATGTTACTAGTTTTTATTTCCTTCTCTGCCTTCCCCTAACTGGAGCAGCTTGCTGAAAAAATCCACAGTGAGATGCTGCAAAGGCTCTGCCCTGTGCTGTCCAAGACTGCAGAACTTGTTATAGTGCTGCAAAAGAGGCAGTTTTGAGGGGAAAATGCAGTTCATTCTGTTCAGTGGTGGCCAGTGAACATGATGCATCAGCACACTCAAACCTGTGCTCCCAGCCCACTCTGTTCTTTTTTATCCTGTTTATTTGTAACCCTTCCGCTGTCATGTTTGGGGGTATTGTGTATGATGAAATAATCCCCACTTGGGTGTGAATGAAGTTAGATGTAGAAGAGTGAGTCCCATGTAGTGATTTTAGGCAGTAGTAGAATTGCTACTGCTACCAGAACATCAAAGTGGAGATCTGAATCCAGATTCTGTTCACAGTTCTTACTAGAGAAACTAATAAAAACTTACCAGACTAAAACTGGTTGTGGTCAGATGGAAACAGGTTGGAGACCTTTCAGAGTATGAATTTGACTCTTCTGAGATGTGAGCTATCATTTAAGAAACCAACTCAAATATATTAGACTGCAGGTTTGCTGTCTGGCATGAGAGAGCCCCCTTGTTCACGTGCTCTGGGCATGTAATGCATTTCTGAATATTGATGGTGAATAACAAACTTTCTTCCTTCTTAGTCACTGGTTCAGTCCCGGAAAGCCGGAATTACCTCAGCAATGGCCACGAGAACGTCTCTCAAAGATGAAGAGCTGGTAAGTGGGAGGGTTGCTTGGCTCCTGTTAACTTTTAGTAAGCAAATTAAGGGAATTTGCCTCTCTAGGATTCAGAGCCAGCTTCACAGATGCCTAAAAATATAGATGCAAAGATTCTTGTATCATTTGTTTAAAGAGACCAAACATGTAAAAAACAACATTTAATGTGTCAATGTAAGCCTGAAAAATGTAATCCTACCATTTCATTCTGTTCTACCTAACTACCATGGGGGACAATGTGAGACTTGCTTTATGCAAGATATTCTTTATCCCCAAACCTTAATTCTTTTCTTCCATCTCCTCCACTATTTTAAATGCCTAGAGAAACATTTTTGGAAGGGTATCCTCTCTTGCCTCTTGTAAAAGTCTGATAAATTTGGCTACCTCAAATGTGTACATTTATGGCACTGCTTATGTCTTTCCCCTTCAAGCTCATGTGTCAACCAGCAAAAATAGGTTTAATCACCATCCTGGATGTTTATTTATGTGTGATCTTGCTTTTCAGAAATCTCATGTCTATAAGAAGACCTTGCAAGCCTTAATTTACCCCATCTCTTGTACAACCCCACACAACTTTGAAGTGTGGACAGCCACAACTCCTACCTATTGCTATGAATGTGAGGGGCTGCTGTGGGGTATCGCACGGCAGGGAATGCGCTGCGGTGAATGTGGAGTCAAGTGCCATGAGAAGTGCCAAGACTTACTCAACGCTGACTGCTTACAGAGTGAGTAGTGGCCTCTGGAGTGCAGCTGTTCCAAAAGTGCATCCCTAAATGTGCCGGTTATACCTCAGTGATCAGTTCTCAGCACAAGGAAACAGATCTGTTGGAGCAAGTCCAGAGGAAGCCACGAAGATGATCAGAGTAGTGGAGCATCTCTGCTATGAGGACAGAGAGTTGGGGCTGTTCAGTCTGAAGAAGAGAAGCCTCTGGGGAGACCTTAGAGCAGCTTCCAGTACTGAAAGGGGCTGCAGGAAAGCTGGAGAGGGACCCTTTATCAGGGAGTGCAGGGATAGGACAAGGGATAACAGTTTTAAGCTGAAAGAGAGGAGATTTAAATTAGATTTTAGGAGGAATTTGTTTCATCTGAGGGTGGTGAGGCAGTGGCACAGATTGCCTAGAGAAGGATGCCCCTTCCCTGGAGATGTTCAGGGCCAGGCTGGATGAACAATCTGATCAAATGGAAAGTGTCCCTGCCTGTCACAAGGAGTCAAAGTAGATGATCTTCAAGGTCCCTTCCAACCCAAACTATGTTATGACTCTGATTTATTAAAATGACTGATTTTTCTGAAAAGGTATCATTAGGCTAAACCTACCTCTGTGGACACAGGCAGTTCTGCTGATGCAGAACAACTTTGCAACATCATGTTTGGTATTCTTTAAAACAGATTTAATTCTTGACTCTTTCACATAATTTTTTTTGTTTGTTTTAACCTGTATAACATGTTTAGTCTCTGTATGTCAGCGTGAGTAGCATGCTAAGGTATCCTGCTTGGAAGGGAGGATATTCTGACTTTGTTCTGTTCCTCCTGCCCTGGTATTCCAGTCAAATTGATTGTTTCAGCCATCAGGCTGTTAATGCCAATTTAAGCCCTTCAGAGCAGCATTAGGTTCCTGGTTAGGGCACAGAGTCCATGAACTTAGCTTGGATTCTCCTTACCAGGTGCAGGTTGGTGAGTCATCTTGTCTATTTATTAGTAGAATCTCGTGGCTGAATAACTAGAAACTGGTAGATGATGGGTTAGATAGGAAAGTGTTTGAATGTATGGGCAGCATTTAATCTTCTAGTAGTATTTCTGTTTATTTTTGTTGTTATTTATCTGCAGTATTCAAAAGCTAAGCCTTTTCTTCAAAGAAGAGCTCTTAAAAGAGCTATGACTTTGCAGAATAAATGAGACCTTGTACAAATAACTTAACAATGAGTTAGATTCAACAAAAAAAAGGAAGAGAGATAAAGTACTAATTTGGGCATCTACCTTGGGCTGTTTTGTTTTTTTTTTTAATTTATTTACTTATAAAACAGGTTCTTAATTTGATCTCATATTTGTGTTCCTGTTTGAGGGTAAAATACCTTTGTTTAAATGGAATAGAAATTTCTGCTGTATGTAGTAAATCTGGAGTAGGAAGGTAGGTCTGTTTCTGTTCACCCTTCGTTTTCCTGGCATTGCATCTTGATGGACTAAGTCTATGGATTTAGAAAAGTTTGTGAAGTATAAGCAGACTTACTGCAAATCCATGTCAGTGACTATATGAATATAAATAATCAAATCGTGTATCTGCCTCAGGTTCTTTTTTTGAGGGAAAGCTAGATGGGATGATCCAGCAAGTGATACCAGTGAGTGAATCATAGGTCACTTTTTTCTTATGGCTTATCTTAACATTCCTAATCAATGTTGTTTATGCTTGTATTTTTGATGTGTGTAGAGTTTTTAAACCAGCCATAGTTAGGACTGGGGCTATTTCAATGGCTTATTTATCAGATGCAGCTGGTACTGGTGAAACATCCCTGTTTCTCCTCAGTTGGTTTGCAGTTTATAGTCAAGCACTTGTATCATTGATACCTTGGTAGTGTTGTGACCATTTTTTTGGCTAAGCAAAGAGCTGCTGTGTTGCATTTAGTTCAGGAAAATGCAGTTAAGCCGTAACTCAATTTTCTGACAAAACCTGATGTAGAGGGTCAGACCGAGGATAATTTTGTTCGCTTCTGGAGTTCACTGGGACCTTCCACTAATTGGTGATTTTCAGTATTTGAGATGAAAAGCTGCTGATGTGCCCATCCAGTCTTGATACAGGTGCACGTCCGTGATATTAAAGCATTGCAATGGAGTTGAAATATCTTAGTATGGGCAAAATATGCTCTTTATCAGTTATCTGGATGAGTGGGTTGAGTGCACCCTCAGTAAGTTGGCAGATGACACCAAGTTATATGGGAGTGTTAGTCTGCTGGAGGGCAGAAAGGCTCTGCAGAGGTATCTAGACAGGCAGGATTGCTGGACCGAGTCCAACTGTATAAGGTTCAACAAGGCTCAGTCTTGGGTCCTGCACTTGGGTCACAATAACCCCATGCAACGCTACAGGCTTAGCCGAGAGTGACTGGAAAGCTAATAGAAAATGACCTGGGGGTGCTGATTAACAGCAGCTGAACATCAGCCAACAGTGTGCCCAGGTGGCTAAGAAGGCCAGCAGCATCCTGGCTTGTATTGAAAATGGTGTGGTCAGCAGGACAAGGAAAGTGATTTTCCCCTGTACTCAGCAGTGGGGAGGCTGCACCTCAAACACTTTTTTCAGGTTTAGGCCCCTTACTCCAAGAAAGACAATGAGAGGCTTGAACATATTCAGAGGAGGGCAATCAAGCTGATCAGTGGTGTGGAGAACAAGTCTTATGAGCAGCAGCTGAAAAAGCTGGGGCTGTTTTGGCTGTACGAGAGGAGGCTGAAGGGAGACCTTATTGTGCTCTACAACTACCTGAAAAGAGGCTGTAGTTGTGTGGTGCTGGTCTCTTCTCCCAAGTAACAAATGATACGACAAGAGGAAATGGCCTCAAGTTGTGTTTAGACTTGGTATTAGGAAACATTTCTTTCCTGGAAGAGTGGTGAAGCATTGGAACAGTCTGCCCAGGGAACCGGTGGAGTCTCTATCCCTGGAGGTGTTTGAAAAACATGTAGACCTGGCAGCTGGGTAAATGGCTTGCTAGCCACAGCTTTGTTGGGATGGTGGTTGGACTTCATAGTCTTAGAGGTCTTTTCTAACCTTAATGTTTCTATGATTCTATGGGAGCAGAGGAAAATTAGATTTGTACCAGCAGAACTGAGGAAGCAGACACATTGTACAGAGTGGAGATCATGAAATGGAAAGCAATAGAAGGAAAACTAGATTTAAGAAATAGCTCATGACTAAGGGATTATATTCCTGTGGAGGGCAGCTACAGCTGTCTGCGGTCAAGAAGGGATACTTCAGAATGGGATAGGTAGTGGAGAGATTTCATTGGTAGCTGGGAAAATACAACAATGTCTCAAGAGATGCTGGTATGAGGTTGTTACTCTTTGAAAAGAAAGGCATGGCATTGTGGTACAGGAGAAAGACAGGGATGATGATTTTACTTTCAAAAAAGTAAAAATAGCCATGCTAGGTCTATCCCAGTATAAGTTTCTAAAGGGATGTTGTGGAGCCCAAGACAGAGGTGTAAGACGTGTGTGGAGCTCCTATGACTGGCTTACTCTTACAGCGTACTGTGGCTTACAGCTTACTCTTACAGCTATCTGTGGCTTAAAGCCTTTCTGAGCAGTAGATGCCATGTTTAAGAGCTGGCAGTGATGGCTCTGTGACTTGATTTAATCCTTGTTCACACCTGTTTATGTCTGAATTTTGTTGGGGAAGAGGGACATAAGCAGCAGGGAGGAAGATGGTCTTCTTAATCTCACTGTTTACAAAGTAAAAATGGAATGAATTTGCTGTAAGAAAATTAAAGGTGGAAGTAGAAGGCAACTTCAGTCATGAGAACAGGGAGTCTCGGGAACAGCTTCTGAAAAGTAACCACGGGGGAAGGATTTCTAATCTCTGATTTGAATTAAATAAGTTTATGCAATGGGCTGTGGGATGTGATGATGGCAGTAGTCTGCGCTTTTCTGTGGAACAGAAGTAACAACTAGAAAGGACTCTATTTTTCATATATGGCAAAGCATTAGCTAAAATCTTGTTTTATTCACGGGATTGCAGATGTTTGCTTTGCACGTTTCCTTTGAAAATGTAAACACAAGATACTTCAGCATGCAGAGTTAAAGAAACAGAGAGGAAACAACTAAAGAGTACACTGGGCCCAAATCTTGTGTAGCATGTAGAAAAGTGAAACCCAATCAAACAAAAATTTTACTTACTGGGTTATTAGAAAGCTGTGCAGCATCAGAACTGGAAAGAAGCTGTGAGACTGGGATCTGGGAGGTGCCCAGTGTGAGTGTGGTGGGTGACATGATCTAGGTTGGAGATGTAAAGGAAACTGAAGATGGCAGTTGTGTAATTAAAAGACAGAAGCAGCAGAGGAAAGATGGTGCTTGGAGATTAGAAGATGCTCGGGCCAATATGTGGGTGTGCTGCTGAGATCCAGTAAATTCCCAGACAGAACATTAATGTATACTGAGCTCAGGAGGAATTTCTTCCTAACAGAAGGTTTATTGTTGCTGTTGATAAAAAACACCATTCTCGGGACATACCTTCTCTTAAGTCTCTTTATAGCTTCTAGAAAATGTTACACTCCAGTTCTGGTATTAAATACAGTTCTGTTGATTATGCCTTGATGCCTCAGGGTATATCTTCACTTCAGCCTGTGTAAGTCTTCCAGAAAAATGTTGCATTGGAGTAAAATGAATTTTCAGACTAATAACAAATACAGTTCCATTGTCTGTGCCTTGAAATTCTAGGCAGACACCTGGGATTTTATTCCTTAGAATCAGAATGTGCTGTTTGTCCATCTTCTCTTCTTCAGTGCCTTTTTGTAGGAAATAAAAGGACCTCTTTACCCAGGTCTGTTAGAATTTAGTTATTTCTGCTAAGGGTGTTTTTCTTATCCTCTGTATTTTTACAAAACTGAACATCTATGACGGTCAACAAATGTGTGGAATACAGTGATGAAATACTCCTATTCAGCAATGCTGTGTTGCAGTTTGAAAGTAAATACATTTGCAGACCAGTTTAGCATGCTTGTTTGTGAATCAGCAATGTCTGAAGTGCAGTAATCTGGAATCAGTTGTGGTATGTGCGCTGCCATTACCTGGTTTACTGCTCTGTTAGCACCAAGTTGTTTTTCTGAGAGGATATTTCTCTGTTGTAGGCACTTAGAAGATATTATTATGATGATGGGGCACTTACCTCTTTATCATCAGCTCATACTTGCTCAAGGGAAGATGCTTTCTTTTTAGCTTTCTGCTATTTTTGGAAGCTAGTATAGCTATTCTGCTACACTTGAAATCTGTGCTCATTGAGTGCCCTTCCCTCCATCCATTTTCAGCCAAGTAAGAAAGGATGTTCTTTAAAATCCCTGTAGCATGCAAAATTTTTGGGAAAAAAGAGAACTTTTATCTCTTGCCCTGAGCACTGGTGTAGCAATGACTACAATACAATAGGTTAGGCAGTGTTAGTATCAAAGGAAGAGTAAAGCTAAGGATGGATGTGCAGGTTACAAAGGAATGGATGCAGAGAAATAGGCAGTATCATGAAGAATGTGGAAAGGAAGGGCATTATGCTAGCAGCACCCAAGTGAAAGGGGCCCATACAGTTCTGGGCTGGCATTTTGTTGTAGTGACATTAGTCTATCCTGGGTAGATTGTGTTAGAACTTGAGAAAAGGAATTGCCCTGGGACATCAGAATCTGGTACTCTGGTGGTCTTGAAAATGAGAAAGTGAGATCTCAAGCTTCAAACTTCTGTTGAATATGGTGTCTGTGTTGTGAGTGTGGTTAGCCGTATGAATTCATTAGTGCTATGTGGTGTACTGGAATAACGAACCTTGGAGAACTTCACACGAGCTATCAGGACCAAGTTATCGAATGCCAGTACTGTTTTGCCTCACCTCTGGAGGTGTTCAGTGCTTTTTGACTGGAAGTAAAGTATGTTTGTTGCTTTTTGCATGTGAAACTTGTCTGTGTTGCCCACTGATTTCAGAGGCTGCAGTCCAAAGACCTGCTTGATAAGTGGAATGGTAGGAAAATATTTGCACAGAAGAAGGAAAGATACCTTTATTTGAGACTTGAGTATCTATTTTAAGTTTCAGGAATATATAATTTCTAGGCATTATCCACCTACTGAACAACTGTCTTCTATCCTGCCAGTGTTGCTTTCTTGACTTTCCCTGTTAAAACATAGGATAACAGCACTGATGGTTTCCTAATAGCTGTATCAATACAATTCCCAATATAGACATATTTGCTTTCTGTTTCCAGTCATAAAGTGACTCATAACTCAGTCCTAGAAAAGAAGAGAGAAGAAAAGACATACCATTGCACAGTACTTGTATATTCCTGTGCCTTTCAATTGCCATTTACACAACTTCTTGAAAAGCTGATCCACTGGCCCAAACCCTTTTGCAGCTGAATAAATACCATTTAAGTTCGGATGGAGGAAAAGCACTCCCAGCCACCCAATGTAGTGAAATGCTTTGGATTTGTCACACATAATTTGTAGATAATTAGTCCCCCTATGGTTATTTTGGACACTCTGGTGATTTTGTACCAACAAGCAGGTGTTAAAACTAAGAAAGAGTGGGGTTTTCTGTTCTTTGTTAGTCTGTATTGATAAATAAGATGTCTGTCTGATTCTGGCTTTTGCAATACAGTCCAGGTGCAGTCTCTGCAGAGAGAGAGGGAAAACTTTCCCAGGGAAACAATGATGGAGCCTTCTTACCTGGGCAAATTATCTGGGCACAATGGGGAAGCATTATAGATGGAGGTGGGAGTGTTTCATCTCAAAGCCAGGAAACAGAGCCAAGCCTTGGTGGTGGCAAAAGAGAGGACTCTCTAGGTGTCTATGTGACATGGCTTGCACATTCTGCAGTCCAGGAAACCCTGAACTGCTGCTAGCCTTGCTGAGGGATAAATGGCCCCACTATAAAAGCTCCCTGGAGGTGATGGGCGTGTTAAACATGACAAGTTTGCATTCTGAAGCCACATTTGATGCTTCTGGAATGCTTGCACTAAGGCAATGAAACAAACCATGCTGCTTCAGAATTGAGATAACTGGTGTCCCATCTCAGTCATGAACAGTGAAATATTTATATTTGCAAGCTCCCTGGCTGGTGCTTTATTTAGGAAATGGTTCTGAAATAGATGTTTGAATTTGCTTCTTGGCTTTCTTCAAGTCAGAAAGGGCAGGGCAGGGTTGGTTTCTTTGCATCACTGTAGGTTTCAGAATCGTAGTTAGGAAAGGGTAATTTTTCAGCTTGGCCTTCCCCAGTTTCCGAATAGTTTTATGCAGCTTTGCATATTCTGTGTAGTGTCCGCCTCCATCCCCAGAAGACCTAGTTCTGTTAAAGCTGAATAGCACTTCTTATCAGAAGTTCAAAGTATAGCCACTGGTATCATTTTGGTTTCATATTCCTTTAATAAATGCTGGGTCTACAGTTGGATGATTGCCTGATACAAGACATTGCTTGGGGTGGTGCTAGTTCTTCATCACCGGTGAGCAGAGACAGCAGAGTCTGCATAGTTAATTCCAGTATTGTGATTTCATTTCATCTTAAGCCAACAATAGGAAACTCTGGGGCAGGTACATTTTATTGTACTAAAGGAAATACTGAACATCAAGCCTCTAGCAAGTGAAATGAGAAAAAAAAAAGTCGGTAATGCAGAGTTTTGGCTTGTTTTATACCCAGGTCTTTAATAGCATACCTTGGTATGCAGTGTCCTTAATGAACTTCTGAAACTTCACTGGTCACAGTCTGTTCCAAACTGCGTTTTTTTCTTTTCTTTTTGATTTAGGTGGTGGAAGTTATAATTGAGTTTTGTTTCTTTCTTGAAGTGGATTTAGTAACGGTGAGAGGTGTTAGATGGAAGGCGCTAGAAATGGAAGCCTTCAGGCAGCATTTGTCACTGGGTGCCCTGTTGAGCCTGCTAACAAGGTTGCCTCTAATGTTATACTGCTGGAGGTCCTTTATGCGTGTGTGTTCATAGAGCTTTGTTCATATTTGGTCACTGCCTACTGACACTGTTTTATATGCAGGAGTGTAATGCCTTATATTAAAGGTGCTCCAGATATCATATTCGCCCACTTCTTCCAGAAGAAAATAATGGTGTGTATCTCTGTGATTGATAGCTCTCTTTGCACATGCTTGCACCTGCTTTGGTGTATATTTTTTAGGGTAATTTAGAATTTGTGAACACCTGGAGGAAGATTTTTTTCTAGGACAAAAGCGTACATTAATTAAACTATCCCAGAAAAGAAAAGCAAGCAGAAGTGTATTAAACTAAACAGATATTTTATGATTGAATGTGTTCACAGGACTTTTGTACTGGTTTGACTTTATCTGACTTAAGATCATAACTTGAAATCACTGCAGACTGCCTACATTTCCCTTCACGCCCTGGTTTGTCTGCCCTGTTAGCTCATGTCAATGCTGTCTTTGATGCACATCTGACACCTTAGTCAGTGGCTGAATTTTGACAGCAAACAAGACTGTCAAAATTGAATAGAGGGTAGCTGGTTGTGTGAGCATTCTTACCTCAGAGTTAAATGAACTTTTGCATTTTGTAAGAGGTATGCAAGTGGCCAGAGGCCTCTCTTTTTCCAGACAGAGTTGAATAGCTGTGTTTTGTGTTTGCAGTTGCTGGATAATGTCCTGTACTAGTGCCCAATGATGGTCCAAGTTTTTAACCATTGAATTTGCTACCTTATAGGTATTTGTTACAGTTACTGTGTCATTCACAATCTAAGAATGGATAATATGAGCTGTCTCCTTAGAAACTGATAAAACAGAGTGGGATCCAGAGAGGCACTTTGGATGCCTCCATCTCAGTGCCCAGTCCATACAGGGTGGTTCCAGGCAGAATGGGACATAGGCTGTGCAGTGACTTTATGCTGAATGAGAGTCATGTGGCACATATCTATAGGAAATGCTGAATATAGTGACCCATCTGAACTTCTGCTGTTCCGTGGTGTTGGGGTGCACTATTGAGACAAGCTCATTAGGTACTGTTTGTGATGGAAGTGTCATATCCTTTTCTTAGGACTTGCCCAAGCAGGGATTTATTTATTTAGAGCAAGTTGATGAGAAGAATGGGTATGCTGATGTCTGCTGTTACAGAAAGAACCTCATTCCTGGGTCTTCCTCAGGCCTGCATTCAGGAGAACAGCCTGGTTACATGTTACAGAGGAACCTACGTGCTCCATTTCCATTATTCCCTTCCAGCTTTGAGAAGTCCGGTTTCTCTTGTGTGTGTGTTGAAATGGGGGGACAGTCCTGACTCTAAAATTCAACACAAGAGCTATGAGGCAGAGGGTAACTCATGGCTTTGATCTTACTGTTCAGATTCAGTAAACATGGCGTTGCGTTTGTCTCTTTCTAATGAGTGTTGTGTGTTTTCTGATACACAGGAGCAGCAGAGAAGAGCTCAAAGCATGGAGCTGAAGACCGAACCCAGAATTTCATCATGGCAATGAAGGATCGCATGAAAATTCGGGAGCGGAACAAGCCAGAGATCTTTGACTTGATCAGAGATGTGTTCTGTGAGAGCAAAATGACACATGCTCAACAGATGAAGACAGTGAAACAGAGTGTGCTTGATGGCACCTCAAAATGGTCAGCAAAGATCACGATCACAGGTGAGTGAAGGAGGCATAAGTTCTCTTGGCCTTATGGGGGAGCCTAAGGTAAGAGCTGATGAGAAGCTAGAGAGATTGGAGAGGAAGGGCTTCCTGACCTATGTCTCTTTCTGCTCAGTGTTCAAGTAACAGGTGGAGACACTCATCCCCACATAGGGCGCATAGCGGGCTGAGGATCATCAGAAAAGCTCTCATGTGGTATTCTTATTTCTCTGGCCACTCTGAGCTGCTGCTTCACATAATGTGCGGACACATTGTCTTGTTGCAGGGTGGTGGTAACCCTTCTCTTTTCCTTCCAGTGGTGTGTGCTCAGGGTCTGCAGGCCAAAGACAAGACTGGGTCTAGTGACCCATACGTAACAGTTCAAGTGGGTAAAACGAAGAAGAGGACAAAAACGATTTTTGGGAATCTGAACCCAGTATGGGAAGAGAAGTTTTACTTGTAAGTGCTCTTGCAACAACTCTAGCCTTATTTTGCCTAGTTGTACTACCTGTGTCTTCTCTGTCAGTATGCACATAACCTCTCATGTCCAATGGTTTTATTTCCACTCAGTGTTGTATGTGTTATGTGGAGCATTGATATCTTTAACAATGTACGTAGTGAACATCTATTCATCTCATCTGTCTTACTTGTGTGTATATAAATTGTCTGCTCTGTGAACACTTTTGTATTGATGTTTCTAGAGAAAGCTAAAGAGAAAGGAAAATCTTTAACTCAGCTACTCTTGTTCCTGACTAATAGACATACTTTCAAAATTCTTTGTACTATAAAGGAGTAAAGTTTGTCTAAATGGCTAAGCAAACTTCCCATGGGCTATTTCTATGACCTGCTGCTGGTGTTTGACCTACGAAGGTTAAAGGTAGTTAGTTTTCTGTGACATTGCCAGGCTCCCCTATCAGTTCTTGTAAACCAGTGTAGCAGTAACTTTAGAGATTATCTGCTTTCAAGATGAGCAGTGTACCAATGTCTGAGTTGAAAGCAAACGCTGGAGGCACGATTCTTTAGATATCAACTGTTTTCAGAAGGTTGAAGAATGTATTATTCCATCCTACTCTTATTGAATAAGTAAACTGTACCCTCAATTTATCATTGAACATGTTATAAAACAAAATGGAGGCATGAAATACATCAAGAAAGTATTTTCTGAAGGTTCTGGATGATCTCATTTAACTTCAAACATCTTTATTTCCTTTAATGTGTTAGGTCTTCCTTGTACCTTCTCTCTTTCCTTCCCCCCTCCGACCTCCCCCTTATTATTAACTAAAGTGCTTGTAGGGAACTCTCACTGTAAGCTGAAGTTTGTTTGTGTTTTTAAATCAGGCTTATATCAGCCTAGCTTTGTCTTCACACTGTACAGTACAAACAATTATTTTTGAAGTTGTTGTGATCTTCTCATTAACGTCAGAAAAAATCTTGGTTCTATTTAGAGCGAGCGAGCCCTTGGCTTTATTCTTAGTTTAATCCAAGGTAACGTTACTGCTTGGTGAGTAGTAAGTGTGCTTAGGTGCCATTTGGATAACTCTAGTCACAATAGCAGAGAGTCTGTGTGGGAGCCGTAAGGACCTCAATTTACCATGCCAAGTAGTTACCATGGTGTTTGCCGTGTGTTCCCTTCTAATTTTAGGAGCTTCAACAAATACAGTGTTTAAAGATAGATAGCGCAAAGTGATAAATGTCACAGCTTTAACGGAGCCGCTGTTTAGATGTTATCGCCATGTCTGTGATTCAGCAGATAATATGCTGTTGGGCATTAGAGTTGATGCGACATTCTGTCTTGCCTGTGTCTAGGTCATTGTTTTAATTGCCTTGGAATAGCAGGAGAAGATGAAGGACATGAGTACAGTGTCCAGATCAATGGCAGGAGAGGATTCAGTACTGGAATCAATATGTCATTTCATTAGTAGGTGTCAAAGCTCACCTTATGCTGGGTGAGGAGAGCGTCATGTAGAACTCTATGCAGCACTGGTCTTTTATACACCCATCTTCCTTTTTTTGCATTTATGTATCTTTTAGCAGCTTACGACTCATAAAGTTTCTGAAATTTTCTACCCCATAATCAAATGGAAATTTAAATCAACATATGCAGACCAAAAATACCCATTACATACTAAGCTTTTTTAGACAAGATTGTCAGGACACCCAAGAGGTTGTCAGATTTAAAGGGCTGGGTGAGGTGTTTGTCCCTTAGAACGGAATAATTTTGAGAAAGGTGTGCTGGTAGTTATTGAAAGCCTACCTTGCAGCAGATGTGAAAAGTTTGGTGTTCAGAATGCTTTTTGATTTCAGCAGGTGCAAGATACGTGAGGAGGGAGAGGTCAGATAAATAACTAATGTATGTGTCAGCAATTGCTGTTCCTTTTCTGTTTGACTTGGTGGGCAGACTTGTTTGTTGCTGGTGCTCATTAGATACCCCATGTGTTTTATATGATCAGAATTCTGATGTCTTTTCAAAGGCTGGATTTAGAGCCAGAAATCTGTGTGTATCAATCATTATAGTGTTGGCTATTGTAATCTGTGGTGTGAATTCAGCAGACTATGTACAGCTGAGTGATATAATTCTTTCTACAGACTCAGTAAAGTATGTTAAAAGCAGCTTAAGCAATTTAAAAAATTTTAAAGGCTACAGTAGCCTATTTCAAGTAGTTTTTCTGTGCTTGCTTATGGATGGAAAAGTATATTAACTTAAACATACCTGCTTAAAGATGACTTTGTTCCTTTTCTATATGTTTTCAGAAAAAAAATGATGTGGTAGGCTTGACCTAATTTTAATGTCCAGATTTAGAATTGTATTTTAGAAAAGGCAAGGTTGAAAACACTTCGAGTTTCCATTGTAAGTGCTATTTAGGTCATTACTACCCTGTGTTACTGTAGGCATCTGCTTAAATTAGTGACCAGTTCTTGAAGCATATTCGTGTTGTCTGAATGAGTGATTTGCGGGTCCTGTTTCTTTCTGAAAATTATCCTCCTGCATATTTACATCTTCAGCTTTAGGATATGTGGTGTTATAGAGAGATTTTTATATCTTTCATTGATATCTGGACACCTATGAAAGGATAAGGCATTGATCTTTCCGTGTAGGTAAAAGCTTTGCAGACTTTGTGCAGAGACTATATATGTGTTGCTTGGCAGGATGGAGCTAGATGGGAGACTCCAGTCATTGCTGCAATGCAGAAATGTTGTTCTGTGAGCATGCACTAAGGAAGCCCTACTTCCCTTGGCTATACAACCCATTCCTCTTCTGCAATAATCTTTGATCCCTTTCCTATAGTTCTGATGAGCAGACTTACAGGTAGCCTCCTTCATTGGCCATGTTACCCCTGCTTTCTTTCCTGGCCCATAACTCTAGATGGACAGAAGGCAGCGTGTGTCCAGCCTGCAGCTGGATCTGAGTTGTCCGGATCAGTAGGTACATGAGAGCCAGGTGGCTGCAGACTACCCAGGGATGGCAGCTGGTGAGGGTTTCTCTTCTTTACCTAGCTGTAATTTTTCACAGAACTTGTTTGAACATAGGAGCTTTTGTAACAAGTCTGCATTAAGTCTAATTTCCTTAAGAAGCAGCCCAGTGATGTTAGAAGGGAGATATTTTTGCCCCATTCAATGCAATTAGAATTAATATCCTGTTTAGACATGTTTTAGAGTGTTAGTAGAAAATACAGGCTTCCTAGAATCTTTTTTTTTTGTGAAGGTTGAAGCTGAGCGTCTATTAGAACAAGTTACTATAGCAGACTGTTCAGGAGAATTAACCTGACTGCAGGACAGAGTTTTTGTTTCAAAGGATGAACTCTGGGCTCACTTGGAGTCTGCTAGTCCATACCTTTTGTTCAGGAAGCACCCTGGTCCTTAATGACTGTAAGCACAATAAGTTACTGGATTTAAACAGGATGTTCCTGTTTTTCTTGGCCTAGGCACAAAGAAACTCGTTCATTTTACAGTAATATCTCCCTGAAGTTGCATGATCTGAGTACAGCTGTGTCTGGAGCTTTGATGGGTGGGTGTGAAATCACTGCCTGGAACAGATTACATTGTCACTGAACAGTTTGCAAGAGGCATGTTTATTCTCTCTCACTGCAGAGGAGTAATTGAGTTAAAATAAATGCAATGCCTTCTGCTAGCAGATAATATTTTACTAGGACCTGCGAAGACCCACATGATATACATGCCTGTTAATCCTTTGGGAATGATGCTGTTGCATAGTTAACCACTGGTTTGTCACCTAGAAGTTTCTATTTGATTCTACAAGTTTCTTTTCAGCTTCTGAGCCTCTTACCAAGCTCAGCATCTTCCATTATCTCTGTGGTTATACGTGACTGTTCCCATAGTTGTATTTCAGACTTCCCCTTCTGAGACCACTGTGTTTATAAATGTCACTGTAACACTACGCCCTCAGCCTCCCGTCATTGCATGGCTGGGGCCATTCAGTTTGTCTGTCTGTCTTTGTTCTCCAGGTACCACAGATACCGAAACTGACACTGATAAAATCCTGCTTGTTTCCCTGCCCTGTTACCAATGTGAAATTTAAATTTGAAGGCAGAGTTGATGCCTTGTGGCAAGCACCTTTTGGGAAGCACAGTTAATGTACCTAAGGATGTAACTCTCTATCACCTTTTCTGCTCTTTGTAGTTAGGAAAGTTGCACTGTTAATTTGTCACTTGATGTTGTAGCAGTGGGTAGCAGCAAAATTATTGTACTTGTTCCCCTAAGAAAAGAGCTTCATGCTAGTAAGAACAAAAAATGAATTTCATTGTTCTTAGAGACAGCAACAGCTGGATCTCGGGGCGTATTATTGTGCTGTCATGCTTAACTTCTAAGCTGCTAAGGATTTTAACTTCATTCTCTTACCATTCTGATTTTGCCCTCAGTGTTTTCTACACTGCCCTGTTTTCTCCCTAAAAGAGGAGACTTGGCCTTGCTTAAAAATCAGCCTGTTTTGAGAAGTTTTCTGCCTCCCATTCCCATTGAGGTTGGCCTCAACAGAGCTGCCAGTTGGACCCTGCTGTGTTAAGATGCTTCATTTGAACCACATCCAAATCTTCCTGCTTTTTCAGCCAGACCATTTCCCATAGACAGCAATTTTTTTTCCACTCCCTCTGTGTATGTGACTAGGACTCTTTACTGGGCTTCCACATACTTGGTTGCTGTGA